>CAEFZX010008310.1:0-43802 GCA_903066825.1 Alfaro cultratus
ACCGTTAAGCTCAGCTTGTGAGCTAACATTAGCCAGTTAGCACTGTGCTAATGCTAAATGACAGCACAGGCAGTTACCCGACTCTCCACTGATTTCTAATACATAATATTTCAATTATGAATTTACTTAATTTTAAAAAAATTAGGAGCCGAGTTGTTCAACTCGGACATAACTGTCTTTCTAATAAGAGAACTGAGGAATCAACCAACTGAGAGAGTAGTTCCTTCCTTTGACGTTAAGCTAACATCTGTTAGCTTTTGTAGCTACCAGGCTCTACAACTCCTAACAGCTTGAAAAATGAAATGTTAGGACAGAAAATAACAACATCAATGCAGTGAAGCTTCGCATGAACTTGTTAGTTCCTCTGTCCGTTGTTGTAGCTGATATTTGGTGAAATGATGCACTAATCGACTCACAAATACTCTCAGGTTTCCATAGAAACAAAGCGCCGCGAGGCTTTGCGTGTGAGACTTGAGGCCACGTGGGATTTTCTAGGTCGGTGGTGGGCGGAGCTTGGTAAGGTCCATTGGAACCGAACAGACCGAGGTTTGTAGACGGACCAGAGTTCACTCGATTAGCATCTCGCCAAACCAACCGGACCTTCTGGGAAAACGGACTGGAGTTGGGCTGAACCGGGCTGAACCAGGCTGAACCAGGCTGAACCGGGCTGAACCAGGCTGAACCGGGCTGAACTGGGCTGGTGTGAATGTTGAAGGGAACAGGCTTCTCAGTTAGTTTGGATCGTTTCAGTCAGAACTGCAGCTACCGGAGATGGAACCGAGTCTACTGGACTATCAGATAATCACCCTTAAAGTGTTTTTGTCTGTAATTCTCCAGACTGGTTGAAGGTTTGTGAAAGTCTTTTATTGGATTTATCTGTTTTTGTTTTAGTCCAGTCTCTTTTCTCTCAGTTATAAAGACATAACCCACCATGATGCTGCAGCTTTGTAGATTGTTGTGTCTGTTTCTTAAATCCTTAACTCTTATCTTGCTCTATCTCATGTGGCATAAATTGATTCTCTTCCATTTATCCATTTGGAAACAGATTTCTGCATTTGACAGGACCAACTTTCACCTTTAGGGCCTTTTTTCGCCCACTGTCGCCGTTTCCTTGGAGAAAGAGCAACAAAGTAAAGATCTGATGTTCTAACTCGGTGCTGCAAATGAAGTACATTTAAATGAATCATGTTTTGTAAGAAATAAGGCAGTTCATCAGGTAGACTGAGTGTAAAAACGACCCTGAGGTTTAAAGTTTAAATTCACCTGAAATCTCTGGAAAACCAGAGATTGGAAAAAGTGTCTGTGATGTTTGGGTTTGATCTGCGGCCGCCAGAGTCAAACCTCAGACTGGGTTCCTAGAAGTGAGCGTTTGGAGCGAAGCTCTCTGTTTGGAATAAATCCCGGCTCCTTCATTGGGGCTGCAGGATGGCGCAGAGAGAGTGTTTATGCGTGTTCGGTCTGAACGAGGGGGCTCAGCTCAGGGATTTCTAGGAAACCCAGATGGGTGAGGGTTCAGAGTTTTCCTCCTCTGCAGCAGAAAGCTCTCTGCTCGCCCAGCTGCACGCCGCTTCAGTTTACACTGGGATGCTCAAATACCTGTTTGAAGGTTTCAGATAAAGCAGAAGAACAGCAGTCATCATGTGAAAGGTTCGAAATGTTCTGCATGTGACAGGAAAACTCCTGACGCCTCATGTTTCTGCACATCAAAGCTGAATGTTTTTATTGTTTCTGTGCTTCAGGCTGAGAAGAACAAAAGAGACACAAAGCAGAGTTCATCCTGCACTGCAAAAACAAAATACCACCAAGTAGTTTTATCTAGTTTCTGCTGAAATAAGTCAAGACTAACTAAAAAGTAACTTTTCTGCAGGATTGTGTTAAATTAATAATTCCTAAACATTGATGAAAAAGTATTAGGCTCATTGGCAGATTAAGTAAAATAATCTGCCAGTGGAACTTGTAATTTTTCATCAATATAAATTAATTATTTACTTAAAACAACCGGCTATTTTCTGCACAAAAGTTATTTGTAAGTTAGTTTTGTCTTAGTAAGATTTCCGAACTAGAAACTAGATGAAAAAATACTTGGTAAGCCTTTGTGTTTTTGCAGTGTCGTTAGCTTAGCTCTTAAATGAACAGCCTGTTCGCTCCATACTGGGGTTCTGTGGAGTAGTCGTGTTGAGTCAGTACCTTATCTGGTAACTAAACCGTTTCTTTGCAGGTAAAGTGTAATTATTGTCAGGTTTATGTGTAAATTTTAACATCTTTGTTTAGGTTTGTTTAATTCTGCAGCATTTAAAATAATAAATCATCTCAGTGTTGGATCCGTGACGGACATGTTCAGTCACAGATCCAGATGTCAGACGCTGCCATCGTCTGGGAGTTTCTCCAGGATTTCTCATCGCTCAGACAGGAAGTGTCCATATAAGGAAGCTGCTGTAACCTGGATGTCAACTGAACGGCACGTATTCAGGAAAGTGAAATGGTGAAGAACAACTGCATATTAATCACCTCTATTGTCGGCAGAATGCTTTGACTTTTAACAGGAATAAGGAAATGAGATCATCCTCTTCTAAAAATGTCCTGGTTTTTACAAACACTTTGCAGGATGTTGAGAGGAAGAGGGAGGAGTTTTTAAGAAATCATGATCTGATCTTTCTGTGTCAATGCTGCATGTTGTAAAAGGAGAAAGTTTCTCATTTTTGATGAGATGTTAAACTTTTCTACTTCTGTTGAAACTCTTCTGCAGATAAGATTATCATCTCTGTAATTCATCATTTAAATTAGTGATTTTGTCAAAAATGAAAAACAAAAACCATTACAAATATGTCAAAACTTTGTCAATATTCCAATAATGTCATTTTTTTTTTTGCAATTGTAGTTTTTCCATAAATAAGAAACATAATTAAAATCCCATCTGAATAAGTTTATTAACACAATAAGCTTTTACAAACATGCAGTGACATCATCCCTCGGCTACTTCCTGTCGACTTCTTCTTCATGGTTTCCACCAGTAGAAACATCCGGATGTTGATCATGTGACTCCTGATGCAGATAAAGTGTTTCTATTGCAGCTTTGCAAAGTAACTTATCCTGTTTTTTAAAGTCCTTGTTGTTACTGTAATAGGAGGAAAAGTTTGAAAACAAACCAAATTAAATTGGGAAATGGATCCATTTTGATACGACCATGAAAGCCACTTCATCATAAAATATCAAAAACAAGTTGTTTTCTTTTAAAGTTGCTGTGTTTCCATTAAGATCATTTAATTTCAAAATGTCAAGTTGCTCAATCTTAGGAGGCTGCAGCATCAATCTTTTGTTTTTCCTCCGTTTCTTGCAGGTGAAAACATTTTGCAGCTTCTCTTCCTCCAACGTTTCAAGGAAAGTAAAGAAACTCCAGGAAGCTGAAAGTCTGCCTGTAAACAAACTGTGTTCCGGTAAACGCTCCGGCTGGTTTATGTTACATAACCAGGAACGGTTACTTATCAGAGCTTCATGAACGAGGACACACTCTCTCATGGGCCGCAGTGTGTGTGTGACAAAGGAACCAGCAGCTCCTTCCTCTTCACTTTCCCTAAACTGGACAAAAAGCTGCTGTGGTGTCGCCTGTCCGCCTGCCAGACAGCGACCGCGCCTCCCGCCTTCCAGGCAGGAGGCGGCCGCAGCTGACCTGCTTCCAGAAAACCTGCTGGAAAACACACACCTACATCACAGCAAGCAGAAAACACACACACCTACATCACAGCAAGCAGAAAACACACACCAACACACACACCTACATCACAACTAGCAGAAAACACACACCAACACACACACCTACATCACAACTAGCAGAAAACACACCCCCTTCTGCTTCCTATATCACAGCTTTACCTGATGCAAGTGCAAAATGTAAAACCTATCAGGTGAAAAAAGCACAAAATCAAAGCAAAGATGCACAAAATGCAACTTGTGCATCAGCCAGATATCAGTGGAGTGTTTGGTTGTTTCCATAAATACGTCCTGCTCTGTGAACGAATGCTGCTGTTAAAGAGCCACAGTTCGGATATTCAATAAAACATTTAAACCAGGGTTGTCCAAAGTGTGGCCCGGGGGCCATTCGTGGCCCAGAAAATGACATTATCCGGCCCCTGGCCAGAAGTCAAGAACATTAAAAATATTTTACCAACAAAATAGAAAACAGTTAATAACCAAAGACATTTGGAAATTGTCAGTTTCTCTTAATGAGGCAACAGCTGGAAGGCCTTTTGTTTTGGATCTTTATTGATACACTGTAAAAAACTAAATCCTAACATGGCTGGTTGACGACTTTCTGGTTTCAAGAATCTTATCACGCTTGAAAAAAGATGAATTATTTCTCTTATAAAAAGACATGTTGCTATTATTTTTTTCATGACTACTAAGGAATTATTAATGTAAAAAATGTTGGTGACATCAACTAACTCACCTGCTCTTTGGTTGCCTGGCAACAACCTGTTGAGTAACTTGCGCAGCAGCAGTTTCAGGTTTTGCTTTATAACTGATTAAGAATAAAAAATACAACATTGTGGAACTGGAAAAGTCAAACCACCAGTTTGGCTGCAATTCAGATATTTAAAATAAAAACTAATCAATAATCATCGATATCAACTGATCTGAAAAGCTTATATCATCATAGAAATAAAGCTTTTCAGTAAAACACTGCACATTTTCTGTGGTTTTCAATAGAATCATTTTTGCACTTTTCAGAACAAATAAATGTGTAATTTTCTCTGAGTTCACAGTTGTTGCTGCAGTTGTAAAAGTTTGTACACCCCTGATCTACACCAGCAACCTGGACGGAGAACAGGAGTGTTTTCACTACGCTGCACTTTTTACTTTTACTTGAGTAATTTTATTATCAAGTATTTCTTCTCTTGAGTAAAATTTCAGGATTTTTTACCCACTGAATAAAAAACAAAAATGTTTTAACCAGAAATTCACCAAACTCAGACGAACACCTGCAGTTTCTGATCAAGTTTTTTAATGAAAGAAACTGATATGGAAACATTTTCTTTTGCCTCATTTTGTTATTTTTTGTTACTAATGTGAATTATTGTCATTTTGATCTTTAAAATACAAAATTTCCACTTAACTTTACATTTTGGTCCGTCTGATTGTGTAATTTTTAAATATTTAATGATTGATAATTTGATCAGTTACTCAGTACTTGAGTCGACTTTCACCAAATACTTTTTACTTTTATATGTTGAAAGTTCTGCTACTACTAATCTTTGGGTACTCAGCCCACCTCTGCCTGTAGATGGTGATTACATTGACCTTTGACCCCATATCTGAATGTCTGGACATTCAAAGTGACTCAA
Source organism: Alfaro cultratus (assembly GCA_903066825.1). Classification (NCBI taxonomy): domain Eukaryota; kingdom Metazoa; phylum Chordata; class Actinopteri; order Cyprinodontiformes; family Poeciliidae; genus Alfaro; species Alfaro cultratus. Next base: position 5,340 of record CAEFZX010008310.1, read on the forward strand.
CTCCCATTTTTTCCACATCTTGAATCTTAAATGTGTTGCTTTCCTGCCCTCTGATTGGCTGATCCCCCGTTGCTTCTACCAGGCCAGAGAGCAGGTGTGCCTAATAAAGTGGCCGGGTGTGTAAGCGTTTGTGAGTGTTTCTCCTGTGTTTGGAAGTGACTCCGTGACTGACGGAGCAGCTGCTGACCGTCTGAGGTGACCGTCGGCCAACGCCGCCTGGCTGTTTCCATGCCGATGACGCGCAGTCGCAGTCTGTGAGGTCAGTCTGTGAGGTCAGTCTGTGAGGTCAGTCTGTGAGGTCAGTCTGTGAGGTCAGTCTGCGGGTCACCACCTGACCCCGGCTAACGGGAGCGCCCTCCGCCCTGTTTTCCAGCTCTGACTGCTCTGTGACTCAACCTGCAGAGACTTGAGCTGCTCTTGTTTTCTGTGGAATCCCCTCTCCGCCCCTCCTGCCCCTCTCCGTCCCTCCTGCCCCTCCTGCCCCTCTCCGCCCCTCCTGCCCCTCCTGCCCCTCCTGCCCCTCTCCGCCCCTCCTGCCCCTCCTGCCCCTCCTGCCCCTCTCCGCCCCGTTAAACACAAACACATGGCCGCATCGTAGCTGCAGCCAGATCTGGACGTTTAGCTCCCGCTGCCCTGACCGGATCAGAAAACTCACATTTACAGGCAGATATTTACTGTATCTGGGCCTTTAAGCTGATTTAAGCCACTCGGTTCAGTTCATTACTGTAAAGATGTGGATAAAACTCTGAAAAAACACAAATTCTTAAGTATTTTTGGTCTAATTAGGTTTTATTTCACCTAAAACATGGAAAAATGTTTTATTATTAGTGAAATAATCTGCCGGTGGAACTAGAACTTTTTCATTAATATTAATGTAAGTTAGTTTTTCTTATTTCAAGTTTACTGATATTTACACTAGAAACTAAACCAAAATACTTATTAAGAATTTGTGTTTTTGCAGTGAACAAACCTGGAAATTACATTTATGTTTCAGATTCTGGTTTCCTTTCATGCTGATGAATAACACAGTTATTATACATAACTGTGTATAATAACACAGTTAATAAGAAAACAAGACATTATGAGTGAAATAAGTAAATGAAATAAGTCCTAAGAAATTATTTAAAACAAGCACATAAATCTTGCTGAAAAGTTATTTATAAGTTATTTTGTCTAATGTTAAGTGTATTTATATATTTGAACTAAATACTAGACGAAATGTCCTGAAGATTTAGTATTTTTGCATTGTTGCTGCTTAAACCATCGGATATTTACCCAGAAGTTTAAAATGTTGTTTTCTTACATCTGATGCAAGACTTTACAAATACCTGCATGATGCAGAGATTTCACTTTCTCCTTTCCCTGGAGTTTTTACAGAATGAAGTCATGTTTTAAAATATAGCATGACATCAGCTGAGAAGAGTGAAGCAACACACTCACACACACACACACACACACACACACACACACACACACACACACACACACACACACACACACACACACACTCACACACACACACACACACACACACACACACACACACACACACACACACACACACACACACACACACAGAGGCAGCTGGGTCAGATGATGTGTTTACGGGAACAGATCATGGGTCTGATTGAAACGCAGACGGTTCTGATCTCATGTGATCAGTGACTCAGCAGCTGGAGGTGACATCACCGTCCTCCTTCACACCGCCGCTCTGATTGGTCGAGTCAAACTGAGCCGGGCTCAGCCAGCCAATCGGGGCGGGTGGAGTGAGAGGGAAGAGGCTGACATGACGTCACCGTGGGCGGGTTGTGTGAGAAAACAATGCAGTCATGTTACTGAGGCTTGTTTACGTCCTGCAGCAGGACTTTCTGCTGCCAGGCTGAGCTGAGCTGCTTTACTGTAAACTCCTGTCACATTAAAATATGAAATGTTGGAGAAAGCTGGATAATTTATCTTTACTTAATCCCCTGTGTTGCAGGAAGGATTACAAAACATTTATATCTGCATGTGAAACTTATTGAAAAGAATATTGATGATCCAATTCAGGTTGAATCTCAGAACTGCAGCGTCTGTTAGACGTTCAGCTGCTGTGAGAACTTGTTCCCCTCCTCACCTATAGGGGCGCTGCACCAAGAACCACTGAAGGAAACAACATTAAAAAATGTGAGGGCGACTTCACTCTTCACAAAATGTAAACAAATATGGAGTAGCTTCAGATTTTAGTGATTATTTGTCTTTCTCTTTCTCCTGCTAGTGCTAGCCTAGCGCATTTATTTTAGTTGTTTTTACCCACAATGCCCTGCGCTGTACTCCACTTCATGCTTTTGGATCGGTCTCTGGTCCGCTTGGCGTTCTCATACTGATTCGAATCAAACCACAGTTCATTTCAACCAGAGACCGGGTTTTGTAGATGGACCAGAGTTCCCTGTCTTGGTCCGGTTGACCTGGCTGCAGAGAAGATGGAAAGAAAAAAAAAAGCAAAAGCGCTATGAATCATACATTTTTAATCATATTCTTTAAAATCAGAAAATTCAGTCTGTTTTTCAATCTTCATAACAAGATTTATAACTTATCAAAATGTTAATGCTCATCTTTGTGATTGACTGCCGGTCAAATTCATCAAGCTACTTTTCTCCTCAAGCTAGCATAGCAAGCGCGAAGTGAACCAAAACCAGAAGGTACGATGCCAAACAAAGGAAATTATTATTATCAGAGTGACAAAAACATTTTCTGTGGTTCTGCAAAGGGTCTCCTCATCCAGAAGCTGGTGCTGTTTGGGATCGTCACACTACCGGGAACTTCGTAACTGACAGCCATCTTGGCAGGCAGTTGCTATGACAACAATAAACAAGCCACGCTCTGTCGCCTTGTTCCTGTCTAACTCATAAACAATAAAAGTGCATTAAAACTATTTGAATGTAATACTGAGGTACATATCAGTGATATACAGTACTTACTGCAGAACTAGCATAATTAGCTTAGCTAACAGTTTTTAGCTGCAAGCTAAGAGACATGTAGCCTATGTTTATGTTGCTACATGTACTTACCGTGCCGGTCACCAGAACCTGGTTCACACGAAGAGTTCGTAGGTCTTTTAGGAATCAGTTTAAACACTGACTGTATGATCCATGGAGTTCAGGCCCTGAAGCTCCTCCATGTTGTTCACTAAGTGGCTAAATTCAAAAATACTTTATTGATCTCAAAGGGAAATAACTGTATGGTGGTATGAGGTCAGAGGCAGCTTGTCCACATCGTCTGACATGTTTACGTTCTCCGTCTCATCCGGGTCGATCCTCACAGCAGCCATTTTGTTCATGTATCTTTCTCTTGCACGTTGATCTAGATTGTCCACTTATTTTCTTTCTGTCGGTCGACATGGGTTCACTATGATCGTAACGTCTTGCCTACCAGGATGTTACGATCACTTCCAGTTCAGACTTGTGGGATCGATGCGTTTTACAGCTAACTGAACGTTTTTAACTCTTCCTGTTTGTGTGCAGATCCTGTCATCTGTGAGGTTAAACCTCTTAATGCTCCTAACTGCAGGTTATTTGCTGAGATGAACTTTGCGCTGTGAACGCAGTCAGCTGTAGGGACACTCCCGCAATCTGTTCCCAGGCCTCTCTCTCTCTCTCCAGCCTTTCCCACTGTCTCTGTCGGTGTCTCTCGCCCTCCTCTCCCTTCGTTCTCACACTCGTCTCCCTCTGCCTCCTCTCTGCCCGGTCATGTGACACCGGGCACCCTGCCGGCTCTCAGGCACAAACACGTACACACAGACGGCGGTGTTGGGTTTCTGCAGCAGTTGAGTGTTTGTTGTGTGAAGATCTCAGCGACACTTTACTGCTGGGAAACTGGAAGCAGCTCGACGTGACGGAGGATTATTTGTAGTTCTTCGCTGCAGTAAATCAGCCTAATCACACAGGAATCCTGCAGACACAGGGTTAGACTCCAGGCAGACATGTCTAGTTATTCAGTTATGGTTTTACAATTTTCCTCTGCCTTGCTTTGCAGATACTCAACAATGTCAATTACATTTACATTGTTTCATATTTTCTGGTGCAGTTAGTAGCAAGAAGGTTTTTGTTGTGGATCCCAGACTTTCTGTCTGGAGTTTGCGTGTTCATGTGAGTTCCTCCATGAACTCCGACTTCCTCCCACAGTTCAGAAACACAAACGTTATGTTAACTGGTCTCTAAATCGTCCCTGTATGACTCTGCTCCGTGTCTCTGTGTGATGGACCAGCGATCGTTCCAGGTCGCCCACTGACTCCTGAAGACAGGCGAGTTTCCAGGACACCAAATGCATCACATTACAGGAGTCCACCACTCCAGAACTTCAGTGTTCCTCTCCTGCAACGTTTGGATGCATCTTTGATTCAACACACCTGAATCCAACTGGCTCATCACTGGCATTTCACCAAGTCTCGTAAAAACATGGTCACTAACCGTCCATTTGGATTCAGGTGTATTGAAGCCAGGATGCATCGTAAAGTTGCAGGACAGAAACACTTCAGGACTGGAGATGCTGATCAGCTGATTGGTGGACGGCTGAAGATTTGGGCTCATCTGCAGGAGAATGAGCCCAGCAGCTCATTGTTTCTCAGTTCTGCCCTGAATGTTTAGAATGAATGAATGAATGAATGAATGAATGAATGAATGAATGAATGAATGAATGAATGAATGAATGAATGAAGCAACTGTGATTGTTTTTGCTTGTCTTCCACTTGTTCAAGTCGCACTAATATGGAAATAACTACTTTCTCCCTCCTGATGTGTTTGTTGGTTTGGTTAAATCACAAAGTTCGCCTGAATTCAAGCCACATGATTTGAACCACCAAGTCATAATCAGGACTAGATGCTAAGTTGCTTTTGTACAGGCTAAGCTGCGTTCTGTTGCTAATGTTCAGGTTCATATCTTCTCCATAATGAAATATTTGATTTCATCTTACTGACCTGACTTAGTTAAGGACATAAAGGTTCATCTTCTTGTAAACTTACTTCTGATTGATGGTTTCAATCCATCATCAAATGGTTCATGATGAAGTTTAGTTTGTATCTTATCACCACTTTTACACTAAATAAAATCAATGTTAGTCAACCAGCTGAAGAGTTACAGTAGTTAACACACATTGTTTGTTTTGAGCGTTAAGACGTGCAGAAGGTCGATGCAGAAGATTCTGGTTTGTTTGTCGGTCGGTTGTTTGATTTCTTTAGGGAGAACATTCAGTTCAAACAGATTATTTGTCCTGTAATCTGCTGCATGGATTATCAGAAACAAATATAAAAAGTTGACATAATTTCTGCTGGAAGTTTTTCCCACAGAGAACAAAAGCAGCAGGTTGGTGGTGATTTGCAGGATTTTGCTCCTTTTGAGGGATTTAAATGTTTCTTTTTGAGCTTTAGGTGAGGAGAGAATAAAAACACAGTAATGAGGACAGATTACATGACAGACTGTAGCTGCACTCACTGGGGCTTTGGTTATGATACATTATGTCTGCAGACATAATGACAGAAGAACAGTTCCTGTGCTTTTGTTGGGATCAGAGTGTTCTGGATAAGGTGTCGGTTTTCCTTCAGGATTGGAGCTTCAGGAGGCGAAACCTGTGGACCGGGTCCAGGATCAGGACAAACCAGTTGGACAGAGAGGAGGAAGACGTCTGCTTCCATCTGCAGACGTGGTGGGATGTTAAAACTGGGATCTGTTTTAACTTGTGGCTGGGAAAAGGTTTCTCTGGGCTACAGAAAAGCATTGTGCATTAAGGGTGGGGCTCCTAATTTGAAGATATCTTCTGGGTTTGTCTAATTTGTGCAACCTTTTCCCACAGTGGTTTGCAGGGAGTGTTGGATGAGCTCAGCTAATGGGAACGCAGATCAGTTAGAGAATCTGCCCCAGTAGGAGACCAGCAGGATGCTGGGAAATAAAAACTGCAGGAACCTGAAGAATCCTGGTGGAAAAAAACTCCAGAAGAGTTTTCATCACACCACAGAGTGACCCCAAACTTCACTCCAGCAAACACACACTGGGAGCACTGGGAGCGATGGGAAGTTCACATGAATCCAAGAGGAAACAGCCGACTCAGCGCCCTGGGAAAGAGCCAGTTAATAACAGAGTTCACAGATCCTGCTAACATAATTTGGGTTTCCTCTCCTGTTTGTGAGTGAAGGCTCACAATTAATCATCTGAAACAATTAAAGCAGGTCCTGCGACGCTTCGAGTGGAAAAGTTTCCAAAAAATCACCAGTTTGTGCTTCAATGTTGATCCATTAAACATTGAAAATATGTCAATACTAGACATACAACCTCAATACAATACAAATACAACCTCAGCTGACCAGAGTGCTTCACAATAAGGTCAATGTATGAAAAAATAAGAAATAAAATTATATAATAAAATTGGCAATAAAACACCAATAAAATAATTATATAAAAACAAAGATTTGAGTTGCATCAATTTAAATGACATTGAGATCAATTATATCCATCAAAACGATATTTGTATGAATGTTTTTGTGAATGAGAAGGTGGTAGCCATGGTAACGCAGGTACGCTCCATTGCCCCGGTGTTTCCGCCTCCTTGTTGACCATATAAGGCGGTTCGAGCTCCGGGTTCATTATAATCACTTAACGCTCCGCTGTGGCGTTAAGGAGAAGGAAACTGTGAAAATGAGATGAACGGAGGTCTGAAGAGGAGCAGGAAATGTCAAGGAGGTGATGGTAACACACACACACACACACACACATCAACATGAAGAGCAGAGCTGCTGGAGGCTGAAACTCACCTACACAAAGCGAGGGAAGAGAGAACAGTGACGGCTGGAGGTGATGATGAGGAGGAGAGGGAGGAAGAGGAGGAGGTGTTAAATTATTCGTGCTGCAAGTTTGATCTCCAGATGCAGCCGGTTGATCGTCTTCATGATCAATTTCTGGTCTTAATGGAAGCTGATACCAACTTCCATCAGTTGATTCGTCTTTTAAAGGAACTTTTCTGAAATCTAACAGCAACAAAATGTTTTTCTTCTCAATCAGTAGCTTGATATGTTTGCATGACAGCGATCATAAACATGAGTCTTTATAAATGTTTATCACTGTTGCATAAAGAGTCAGTCAGCAAATTATGACACTTTTAATCTAAAGTTATTAACATTATTAACAGACTTTTAATGCGACTTTGCTTTAAACAAGTCATTTACCAACAATGTTTTTACAAATCTAAATATTCTCACTAATAGTGAAGCTGAACAGACTCTATGAAAGACGCTTCACTCATCTGTTCCTCATGTTTCCTGATCAGCAGAAACGATTCAGTCTGATGATCATAACTCTGACAAAATCTGGTTTTCCAACAACATAAACGGCAAAAAACTAAATGTCAAAAGTATTTGTGGTCTGGTTTTCAGTGCAAATGTCTCAGTACATCTAAAATAAGACCAAAATAAATTACAAATAACTTTTATGCAAGAAATAAGAGCTTCTTTAAGTCAATAATTCCTTATTAATGAGTTATTGTTATTAGTGAAATAATCTGCCAGTAGAGACAGTATTTTTCATCAGTTTTAAAGAATTACTTACTTAAAACAAGAATTTATATCTGCCTGAAAAGTCACATATAAGTTAATTTTTCTTATTTTAAGTTTACTAAGATATTTGAACTAGAATCTAGACCAAAACACTTGGTTAGATTTTATGTTTTTGCAGTGAACAAGCCTGGAAATTACATTCATCCTGTTTATTTTTTAAAATTTGGCGTCTTTTTATGCTGATGACAAAGTTATTGCACATTTAATTATATTTTTCCCGTAAGTGGATCTGGTAGTTCTTCACCAATATCAGTGGATTATTGACCTAAAATAAGCTCTTATATCTCACAGCAGATGACTTGGTACGGCTGAGTGTTTTTACAGTGTAAGGGTCGTCAGCGCCTCACCTGATATCATGTTCCTGCTGACCTCTGGCGCTAGCCTTGCTAAAACCAAACCACAGGCATGCTGCTGTGTTTTGTTCCAGAGTGAAGCTCAGGTCAGAGGTCATGTTGTCAGGACGTTCTCCTGCTCTGATTCGTCGATTCCTCTCAGCACAGACAGTTCCTCCCTCAGTCTGCATCTATATGTGACCTTATATGTTCAAAGATGACCGCAAAGCGCAGCTCGCATGAAGAGATATGATCAGAGTGTGATCAGCTCAGCAGGGTGTGTGCGTGTGTGTGTGTGTGTGTGTGTGTGCGTGTGTGTGTGTGTGTGTGTCCGGCCGGCCCTCTGCAGCCAGAGGAAGCTTCGTTCAGGTAAACGCCGCCTGAACGGAGAACTCTCAAGTTTCTGCCTGTCAGCCTGATGCTGTTTCTGCAGAGCCGCTTATCTGTGGAGCTAAACTGTAAGAGCTCCCAGCTGACAGCTCCGAGAAACACACACACACACACACACACACACACACACACACACTTCACTCCCGCCTGCCTGGGGGTGAGCCTGCGTGTGTTACTGGCTGGTTAATGTGCTGTGGTGACTGTGAGCAGAAGGAGGAAACATTTTCCACGAAAAGGCTGAAGGCTTAACGAGAACAAACAGAAAGTCAGGAGCAGCAGAGGCACAGTCAGACACACACACACGCCTGCATGCACACACACACACACGCCTGCATGCACACACACACACACACACACACACGCCAGCACACACACACACACACCAGACACCCCACACACACACACACACACACAAACGCCTGCATGCACACACACACACGTATTCTTAGCATTTCTGTTTTTAGAAAATCACATTCCGTTCTTTTAAAGGATCAACAAATTATTGGCTGCTCCATCAATAAATGTCACATGACGACGCGACTCTGAGCTCATCAGGAAAACTCAGCTCAGCAAAGTTATATTAAATTAACTTTCTACTTTTTATTAGAGCTGCTGCATGTAACTTTTATAAAAAATGTTTTTTACATATGTGTTGAAGATGGAGCTTCGTCCAACCAGAGGTTGCCATGGAGATCAGAGGATTTCTCCAACATGCTTGAAGGAATCAAAGCAACAATCCAGGTTTGTTTTTAATAAAGTTAAAACTCGATGAAACAAGCAGCAGCTGAACATTTTGTCCTTCATCTTCCTGATATTTTCTGTGGACTTTCAGCCTCAGTGGAGTATCTGACCAGGAATTCATTGATTTTATTTTTGTTTGTTTTCTGCAGAGTTTGAATCCCAACCTGGAGTCTGATCGTCTCCCAGCATGCACTGCTTCCCTCCAACAGTCCAGAAACGTGACTGTTGGGTTGACTGGCGTCTCTAATGCGTCGTCACGTATGAATGTGCACAGCTGGTTGCTCTGTAATGACGGACTTTGTTTTCCTGACAAACCTCTAAACGTTTCAGATGTTTAAACGGCACAGAGAGCTGGAATGGCCTAATACAAGGACTGCAGCGCAAATCAGAGAGAAGCAGCAAAGTCCACAGAAAAACATCTAGAAAGTCTCAAAATGAGGCTCAAAAGTAAAGAAAGAAACATTAATCCAGCAGATGAACATTTAGAGGATTCATTTCATTAAAAGGTTTTAATGGGAAGTTATTTGTTTTTAAAGTCAGTAAATAGATGAAATGAATCAGTCGTGGTAAAAGGTGGCGTCCAGAGCAGGGGGGCGTCCAGAGCAGGGGGGCGTCCCAGACGTCACTCTGCCCTCCCCGTCTGAGACTCGACCGCAGCAGGAACCGAGAGCTGGCGAACGCAGCCCGAAGCGCCGCGTCTGCAGAGTGGGAGGAAAGAGTGAAGCTTCACTTTCTGCTTTCTCTCTGTCATGGAAGAAACGCTGCCTGTTCGCAGGGGTTCCCCAAGGCGCAGAGCGCAGACCCCTGACTTTATCTGCTTATCATTTAATCTGACGCAGATCAATTGATGACGACTCTATGCAGACTGGAGGGGGCAGAGGAGTCAACCTCAGATGATGCAAACAGATCCTCAAGACAAGCAGAGACATTTTCTTCCTCTGGTTTGCAGTCGGTTCGTCTAATCAGGTTTATATTTTACTAACATTTTCTAAGTTCACCAAACGCCACATGCAGACAGTGAGATTTATTTACCAACAGATTTCAGTCATCATCATTTCTTCATCCCCTTAAAAGCAGAACTGAGCTGATTGTTGCAACAGCAATCAGCAATTTCCTCACATGAGCAACTGTTGCCAACCATCAGTGGAAAACCTTTAACAATCTAATCTCCAGTTTGTCTTAACATTTTAATAAAGTTGGAAAGTGTTGGATAAGTGCATTAATCTGATTAAAAGCTTAAATTTGTAAAACGTTTTTTGAAACAAAATGTTGTAAAAAATAAACAGACATTTTGAAGAAAAGTCAGACTGATCAGTTATGATCAATAAAACTATTTATATTTGCTAAATGCCCCAAAACTTTGTATATTGTGTTTAATTTGTTTGGATCGTTTCAGTGTGATAGATATTTGTTACTCCTAATGGCTCAATGATTTATTGATCATCTTATGTTTTAAATGCTAAACAAAGTTATCAAAATTGGGGGATTTTTTTCGTTTAATTAATATTTGGTTTTCTGACATTTAAAAAGATAAAATTTTCTTACATTGTAGTTTGTGGAAATTTATAGAATATTATCACAAAACATATTAATATCATATAATATTGATTTGAATCAGGGTTTTTTTTTTAAGCTAACTTGTATTGTTTTTATCTCCTAAGTTGCTGAAAAAGTTTGAAAACTTAGTTTGAAAATTCTTGACGGGTTTCTGAATTCAACGTTTGCAGAATCCAGGAACCAGTGAGCAGAACTTGACTTTCAGCCAAAACATGGCTGACTTGTATTCGCATATCTTTATCTTTACTCCAAATATAACACAATCAAATGCAAATCAGTTTCCTCCAGTGACGTGAGGAGCTGATAAAAGTCGTAGCAGCTACTGAGCTGCAGCTGCTGGAGATGCAGCTTTACAAGCTGTTGCATCATGAAGTTTTTTATTTTTATGAGTGCAAACAGAAAGCATGATTAGAGGGCCGTAAATCACTGGAAGATCTGGGAAGTTCCTGTCCGGGGTCGAGGCCGAAACATTTATTCACGTTCAGCTAAACTTCTGCGTTCAGAGCAGCCTGGTAATAATCTGCAGTTGCTGAGAACAAAACGCTCTTGAGGTCGACTGCAGACATCCAGGCTTCTGATTGCTCACTTTTCAAATTTGTGTTTCAGCTTCTTTAAAGTCAAACTTTTCCACTCAAACGAAACAAGAAGCTCTGAGCTGGTAGCAGGAACAGAGACTTCATGTGAAAACAGATGGACACACAGACAGGAGGAAGAGGAAGGGGAGACGCATCGATGTCCGTCCTGCAGGGGGCGACATCATCAGCAAGACAAAATCTGACCATATAAGGACAGAGACGCAGGAAGCAGGATTCTCTGCGGAGTCATGTGACTTCCAGTCAGAGAGATACTCTCGGAAAACCGACACACACACACACACACACACACACACATGCACTGTGTCCTAGAAAGCATTTCCTCTTTCTGTGTAATCCAGTTTATCTGCTGTTTCAGGTTTTCGTTCTGTAAATATTTGCTCTTTTTGGTATAAATGAGTTTTGTTTGGTCGGCTGATGCAGCCTGGACTCATTCAGCTCAACATGATACTGTGCAGTTAAAAATATCATGTTTAGGTTCAAACAAAAGTGCAACTGGATGAAATAAAGTTTTATTAGTTTAAAATCATCAGCTGCAAAATATATTTTTGGAGATTTTTCTTTTGACAAGGAAATGAGCAAAACTTTATTTCTATTTCGATCTACAATAATTTGCACATTCATTTCCTACAAATATCTTTTTCAAGATTTTGGCTCCTGTAACTAAACCTCTGGACCCGGATGTACCGACCCGGTTCGTTCTTAGTGAAACTGTCATGAAATGAAGGTTTTGACCAAGTTGTAGAGAAAATGATGGTTTAATGATGAAGGTTTTGCTCAGGCAGCACAGCTGAGCAATAAGCAAAGAGATCAGACTCTGGCAGCAACCGGACCGAACACGACCGGACCGAACACAACTGGTACCAAACACGACTGGACCGAACACGACCGGACCGAACACAACTGGTACCAAACACGACTGGACTGAACACAACTGGACCGAACACAACTGGACCAGAGACGAGTTCAGTGTTGATGGTTTTTCTTTACGTTCAGGATGTTTGTTGTAATAAAACCCAAACTTCTTGTTGCAGCCGCATCTCTTCCCCATTTTAGTTCTGATCTGTTTACGATGTTCTGTTGGTTTGTGCGATGGATCCTGAATGATGTCACAACTTGACTGTTTCCAGCATGTTTAAAATTCAGATACAATATCTTCAGATGCTGCTGAACCTGACGCTAAGCTAAGTGATCTGGGTCGGTGATGTTCTGATCAACGCTGCAGGAAAACCCGGCCTTCGGTCTGTGACGATGCAGACGCGCCGCAGACGGCGCCTCCTCACACGTCACCTTCATCCTCCGTTACTTCACTGCTCAGCTCCGACCGCAGCAGCAGAAACTGAAACCGTCTCACAAACCGGATGCGTTTTCTTTTGCTTTGGTTGAGTTTGTTTTGGTAGATGTGAATTATCTTCCAGCTAGCGCCATCCTCAGGTTAAATTAGTTAAGTCCATTCTGGGTTGATTCTGTTTTGAAAGAGATCCATGTTACACAGTATGCAGATGACACTCAGCTATACGTTGATGTGCAACTCTGTGCTCTACTGTGAAAACTAACTGCTTGATGCATTTATCCTTTTGTTTTCTAGGAGTTTAAATCTTTTATTTTCAGAACTGATGGCCAAACATTCAGCTTAAATCTGCTCCTTAAATTAATTTCCAGCCTTGTTTTTCATAGCGTGTAAACTTCAGGCAGATAAAAACTATTTTATCGAGGAAAGCCTGAAACACGAGAGCTGATTCTCGCCGTGTCGGTTTGGTTGTTGTGGTGAAGCTGCATGACTGTCGTTTTTCCTCCTTGGCTGCTTATGAAACAGAAACTGTCACCCACAGTCAGAAATCCTCCTCCGCTTGCCATCAGCTCCGTCCTGCGGCCGCTGCTCGCTGTCATGGTTCGCCATCCGTCGGCGTGGCGACCGCGTGCTCCTCCTGTCTGCACACTCCTAAGTTTTAAGTAACGACAACACGTTTTGTGCTTTTCTGCTGCAAGTTTCTGATGTTTAAACTTCTACTAAAGTCTGAATTCAAAGCCTTGTGTGTGTGTGTGTGTGTGTGTGTGTGTGATTAGGATAAAACATGGTGGTTGTCAAGGCAACAGTGGAGGATACTGGCCAAAAGGACGAACGATAAAAGCAGAATATTCAGAGTGTGATTCATCAGTGATTTCATTGAGAGCAGCAGGTTGGTGGTTAGTAATACTATCCTGGTGTGAATAAACCAAACATTTCTAACACCAATCCTGTTTTCAGTCCATTAGAGTCAGAAAATCTCAATCAGCAATAAAAGTGTCCTTTCATTCTCTCCCTGGAAACAGAACCTGGTAAATAACACCGGGTCTTTACCGGATCTGAATGGTTCCACTGGATCAGTCAGAGATTCTGCTGTTTGTTATTAACATTAAATGACTAATCAGTTTAAAAACTGCCTGTCAGAAACATCCAGTCAGAAGCTTGTTGGTTTTGACGCAGCGTTTTTGTTGAGGTGCAGCGAACCTGAAGGTGTATGTAAATATCTGAGCCTTTTGTTTAATTTGGATTAGAAAAAAATCCAGAAAAGTTGAATGAAGTTATTCCAATTAAAATCGCTGCATCAGAAGTGCACAAAGGAGCGTGATCACAGATCCTTCCTCCCAGGAAGGGTTTGGGTAGCAAATCAAAATATTAAAATCTTTTCCACCAATCATCTCCTTGGGTTTCAGAGTGATGTCAGCGCGCCCAGGGCGGCCATCTTGGTTGAGAAGCATGTTTTACAGCTTCTATTTATTTAACCTTTGAATTCAGATCAACTCTATGACAAAATATAACAGCCAGGTTGAGATTTATTTCTTTTTCATTACTAAAATAAAGTTAGAATATTACAAGAGTTACAGAAATAGGAGAGTAAAGTTTTACTAGTAGGTGAATGAAGTCGGGATTTTATGAGAAGCATTAATTATCCAAGCTTTTATTGTTAAAGCAGCTTTTTAAAATGTTCTTCTAATGAACTTGTGTCTATTTTCTGCTAATATTGTGATTTTATTCCAGTAACTCAACAAAAATGTTTGTCGTTTTGTCCTGATACTCCATCATACAACTAATTGAAATGGAAGCCACTTTTTGAAAATGTTTTCTCATTTCTAATTTCATTAAGAAAAGAAAGTGAGAGAAAAAAACTGAATTCAGATTGGAAACTGGTTCTGGTATGAAAAGGTTTAGCCTGAGTTTGTGCTGGTTTGTTCGCTCCGTTTCCAGATCGTCATCAGAAGCAGGTGTGAAGCGCTGAGAACCTCTCGCCTCTGGCAGCAGACACTGTGAGGTCAGAGGTCAGCTTCAAGTACCGGGTTCACGACCTCGAGCTGGACGGACTCCCAAAGACCTCAGCTGGCCGCCGGCATGGAGGCCGGGAGCCAAACCGAGTTCAAGGCCTGAAGCTGCAGTTTTATGATGCAGCTCTGGTTTAATCCAAACTCAGGAACTCGTCCCAGACAGAACCGACTCCAGTCAGTACCTTCGCTTATATTCTGCTAATGTTGAAAAAACACATTTTCACAGTTGCAGTGTCACTATTAAACAAAAAACAATTAAAATCAAGCTTGAATAAGTAATTTAAAACACATGCTGCATCATCATGCTGTTACCACTTCCTGTCATCTTCTTCTTTGTCGTTTCCGCCAGTAGTAACATCCTGTTGTAAAAACGTTACACTTTTTAAAAAAAAGCTTTTCTTTCTTAAAAAGTTTGTTTCTTTTGTTTCTTTTTCTAAGCAAATGTTCACAATTCCAATTTGTTTAATTTTAAGGTCAATAAAAACAGAGCTGGTGAAAGAACTGCACCAGACAACGCGTCGCTTTTTGAGTTAGATCAGAAACCAATCAGTTATCAGAGAGGTTTAACGTTTCTGTCCCGGCTTCAGAGAAATGCTGCTGGCTCGTTCTGTTGTCTTCTTCTGCAGCGTTGAGCGACGGTGGCGAGCTGTGGGAGGCTCGGCGTTCCCAGAAGGAGCCGGACGCTCCGGTCCGCAGCGGCGACCAGGAGCGGGAATCTGAGCACATCAGTAATTACAGAACCCAGGATGCAGCGGCTCCGAGCCGGGAGGCGGCAGTGAACGCAGCACCGACCACATTCATCTGACTTCAAAACTGAACTTCTGCTCCGACTACAAATTACAAAAAGGTCAAACAAACAGAGTGAAGGTTCCGGGAAAGTGAGGAATTGTCCTCCGTGTCTTTAAAAAAGACGACCTTTAAAGGTCCGGCCGCGGCTGGTCGTGGTCGCAGACTGAACCTCTGCTTGGTGTTTGAAGGAACAGCAGCAGAGAGACGATCAGGACAGACGGAGGAACCGGATGGACCCGATCCAGAAACAAACTGAAATCTGTTTATTTATTAGAATAAAATGTTTGGAAAAACTTTCATATAGTCATTAAGATTATTATGGTTTATCTAATCCTGAGGTAGTTTTATTAAATTTGACATGTCAAATTAATTTCAATGCATTAATAATGTAGAAGATGATATTGTATTATTTATTTAGTCTTTTTTTTTTTTTACTTTTTATGGCTTTTATTTTATATTTCTCTATTTATATGAAGGTTTTTCTGCTTTGTCCAAATTTATTTCAAGGTTTTTTCAGTTACCTCTGGATTTTCTTAATGGATTTATTTACAGTACTTTTTAATTGATCATATATTACATCCTAATATATTTTTTGCCTCTTTAAATCTGCTGTGCTGCAGATTTTAGATGCAACACGTCTGAATCAACCGAGCATCTAAAACCTGCAGGACAGAAAATCTCCATGGCTGCAAACCTGCATGTATTTATTTACTACTAAAAAATCACTTAAAAAAGTAATTTTTTAATTTAAATTATATTTAATACATTTGTAGCTCAGGAAGTTTCAACACTTTATGACCAAGAATTGATTCAGATGCTTTTCTGGATCATTTGTGTGCAGATGGGATTGTTATTATTACTGGGTGTTTTTTCCCAGGCGTCGCCATGGAGAGGTCGGGTCGACCCGCCGACCCCGGCCACAGGGGGCGTCAGGCTGAGCTGGTGTCAGACTTTCACACCTGACCAGCTGGAATCCAGCAGAGCAACAAGTTCGTCCAAACTCCGGCTGCAGCGACGGAAAACGCAACCGATTCATTTTGATTCAAATCTGAGATAAACTGCGATAATCTGAGTCATTTTCATTAGACGATAATCAGATTAGAGTCAATTAATCACTGCTGGAATAATGAGCCAGAGTAATTTAACGCACTGCAAAAACACAAAAACTCACCACTTTATTTTCCAGTTCAAATATCCCAGTGCAGTTTAGATAAAAAATAACTTCAGCAAGTCAATAATTTATTAATATTGATTAATTGGTAGCTAAGTTCACTTATAACAAGACATTTTTCCCATAAGTAAAAAAATCAATCAATCAATCAATCAATCAATCAATCATTCCCTTAAAACAAGCTCCTTCATCAAGCTTAGACTTATAACTTATTTTTTGTCTGGTTTGACCTTCAATGATATTTTTGTACTGGAAACCAGAAATTCTTGGTCAGGTTTTGTCTTTCCTCTCGTTGAGTCGAGCGGTTTGAGGTCTAAGCAAGGTTTGTTCTCGGCGTGTGAGGAGAGCTTGAGGCGGCGCTGACCCGAACACCCGGGCCGGGCCGGGCCGGGCCGGGCCGCTGTTTGTGTGGTTAGACGGAGGAAAACGAGGCGGCGTGACTTCTGACCCCCCCGCTGATGGAGGCCAGGTCAGGTACGAAGTTCTCACACTGTCCTCCTGCAGCTTCACGCCTCCGGCACACACACACACACACACACACACACACACACACACACACACACACACACACACACACGGGTTTCATCAGGTTCTGAACCTTCACAGACCCAGTTTGACCCGTTTCCAGCTCAGATCTAAGGAGTTGGTTTTTATCTTTCTCCTCGCTGTGGAAGCAAAACAAACTTCAGCAAACATTAAGTTTTAAATGCACCAAATGTAAATACGTGACAGTGGAGGAGTTTTTCCTTGACTTGTCAAAATGGTTCTTACCTGGTTTAAAATGAACTTCTGTATTTCAGGTAGACGTAAAATAAAAACGCTGAAATTACAAAGATTATACTTTTCTAAATGGAGACGAGAGTCACTCTGCGTCCTGAAAACACTCAGAAGACGTAAACATGCGTCTGGATCTGAGCTCAGATCGGGTTTTATAGTCAATTTATGGTCAGAGGTTCTGTTCTGGTCGTCTACAACTAAATAAATATAACCAGCAGCTCAGCGCAGGTCAAAGGATCAGCATTTCCATCTCCATGGCGATGACTCACTTCAGCTTCATCAGCTCTCCCACCGACTTTACTCCCTCCTCATCAGCTGATGCGAAGCAAATCAGTGAGTAAACGCTCCAGTAGGAGGCAGTGGGAGGAGAGGCAGCAGCAGCCGTGGCTCCCAGTGCAACCAGTGAGCTGCAGGCGGTGGGAACAGTGGCTGAATGAACGCTTTCACACATTAAGGTGTGAAAACAACCAGCAACCAGCAACTGACCCACTGAGTGAGACAATAAACCCACTTCACGCCTCTGAGGAGGCTCAGTGGGAGAGTCAGTGAGGAATTATATGAGCATGAGAGAGAAAAGAAAAGAAATAATAAGGAAATCAGACAAAAAAAGCTGCAAACTGATAAATATGTCACATGACAGGTGCAAATGTGCAGCAAACAGCAAGAATACAAAGGGTTAAAAGTGACGCAGTAAATAAAGTTACATTTATTCTACAAATGATTTATTAAAGATGCCATTAAATCACTAATCAATTAAAATCAGTCGATCAACACACGTATGGGACCAAATCTTAGTAAACATATTATGTCATGATTCAAGGCTATATGTATAATATTATAAAACTGCAGTATATTAATGAAGGTAACATTAACTGCTCTAGACTCCCCCTGGTGGCCTGGAGGACTGCTGTTTTTGGCAGCATTTTTTTTCTATTTTTTCTCATTGTTTTGTTCTTCATTGTTTGCATTATTCATTTGTTTGCAGCCACCATAACAATCACCTGCTAATATAAACACAATATCTCAAACTGACTCCAAACATTTGTTAGTTTTTAAATTCAGTGCATCTATTTAGCCTCAGTTCATCAAACACATTACCTACAGGACACTTCAATAAAGAAACAATAATTTAACACCAAAGTATCAAAATGTCATTTCTGCCTTTTTATTCTATAAAAAGTAAAATAAAAATGTCCTGTGAGACATAATGGTTTCACCAAAAAGTCATTTTGTTTACAACTTACTGGACGATAGCAGCAGTGAAGGACGCTGCTAACTAAAGCGCTACACAGTCATAGTATTTAGCAGAAGCTAATGCTAATGCGCTAAAGTACTAAATTCACAGTTTATAAGTGAATGCTTGCATGTATTTGTTGAATTAACTGATCTGTTGTCTGTATTTAACCTCATTTGTTCAATAAAGTTTCTTGACAAAAAAAGATGGAAGGACAGGAAATGGAATTGCTGCGTAAGCAGACTTCAGCCACTTCAAAATAAGAGCCTTTGTCACAATCGTTTTAATAAAATTATGCAAAGTAGTTTGAAGTTAGAGGTGGTTAATGAGTCAAAATGAAACGTTTGGAAGAGAAGCTGATCGAAAGCGCCAGTCGTTTCACTGCTGTTTATCTTTTCTCTTTGAATCCTGCTGTTTCCTTCAGGTACTTTCTCTTTGTGTTTTTCTCTTCCAGTCATTTGTTTATGAGAGCTTTCCAGGAGCCTTCATGGCCTCCCTCCGGCCTCCATGTTTGATCAGTTTCTCTTTATTATTTCCTCGTTATCCTCCCGTTTCCCACAGCCCGGCTCACCAGCAGCCTCCTTCGTTTACGTCCTCTCCTCCCTCTTTTGTGCAAACAGTGATGACCTCCTGCTGCTGACGTTAGAGGGAATAAATCTAACGCCAAGAAACAAACCAACACGCAGGGAGGGAGGAGTGTTTGTGTGGGGAGCTGGGAGGAAGAGGAGGAAGAGGAGGAAGAGGAGGAGAAGCTGTCTGGATGGTTTGGAAATGAATTCAGTCCACGGACCTTTGATGGGAATTTTATTTTCCCGTCGAGGTTTTTTTTCTGAGACATTCGTGAGAAAAACATCAGCAGCAGATTCCTCCCTCACTTTTCCCTCCAGGATTCATTTATCTTGGACTGACACTAAAATCTGACAGTTTTCCCCGAAAGTGACTCTAGTTTATGATGTTTATCTAGATTTTGGGGGATGTTGATGTTAATTCTGCTTTAGACGTCAAATCCACTGTGTGCTGAGCAGCGAGGACAGGATTTGGTAAATGTGAACATTTAAATGGAGATGGGAATGACTTGGTGTTTCCATTACTAAAAGAGAAACAATTAAAATGTGAATAAGTTTATTCACAGTACAAGTCATTAAAAACATCCTCCTCCTCCTTCCACTCCCTGTCGTCTTCTTCTTCGCCACTGCTGCCAGTAGTAACTTCCTGTTGTTGATCATGACTTTGGGATGTGAAGAAAAAGTTTCCATTTAAGTTTCATTTTGATACAGCAACAAAAATAAAACATCTCAGCCTGGCTGAGTTTTCTTTGTGTTTCCATTAAGTGAGTTTATTTTTGTAATTCCAAATTGCGCCATCATGTTGTCAGTGGAAACGCCGCCGGTCTGAACAGCACAAGTCTGATTCCTTTTCAAAACACTTTTCATATTTGGTCTGAAACTGGAAGCGTCTTCGATATTTTTTAAAGCGACCAACATCTCAGCAGTCACGCTGCTCCTACTCCTAATTTGGACACTTTTGCTCAACAGGAATCAGGAAATGGTCGTGCAAATGTTGTCAGAAAGAAGAAAGAAAAGGGAAGATGCGGATTAGCCGTGTTTTTATTTAACTGGTTTGGAGCGAATGAACATCTGAGCCAGCAGAGGATGGAGACGTTCACCATGTAAGAATTTATTCACCAAATGTGTTTCCATCCTGAGTATCAGGGCTGAGAAAATTAAAAAATTTAACTACGAGAGATTTAGTATTATTATGACCTTATTCTAGTAATATTATTTTATATTATTTTGGCTCCGATACGTTTATCGTATCATTTCCCCTTTTAAGCATTAAACCTTTAAAAGTCGAAAACTAAATCAACCAAAACAGAAACATTTTCTCATAGGGGAGGAAATTTCACCTCCAAAAATCTGAATTTTCCAGATTAAATTTATAAGAAAATACCTGGAAATTTTCTGACATTAAAAGTTATAAAATTGCATGAAAAAAATCCATATTTTTCCTGGTAAAAGGCATAAAACTTTGCAAAGTTAGAAATTTGTAAAAAATAACTAAGTAAAAATGAATTATTACATGTGAAAAGATGATTTTAGTTTTAATATAAATGTATACTTTTTATCAGGAAAATGTATTTTTATTTCAAATGTACAAATTTTAAATGTCAGTGAAAGTCCTTTTATTTTTATACTGAATTGTTTCTTGGTGGAAATTTATGCTTCTATAGCCACATAGTTGTTGTTTTTTTTTGTTGTTTTATTTGCAAAAGCACTAATACTTTGTTGTAATAAACACATTTATATGTTGATTTCTGTTTTTGTTCCTGTTAGTTTCGTTTTATTGTCTCCTGTTTTCATGTTGCATGAAGGTCTTTTTGTTTCCTTCAGGTACAGGAAGAACCTCAGATCAAAACAAACTGATGTTACAGTCACTGCTTTATGTTTCTGACTGATTACATCAGCTGTTTGGTCCAAACGGTGACGTCATCATAACAGAAAGGTAACCTGGGAAACGAGATCCTTACATTTTGCAGCTCTAGATTTGCTGAAGGTGTTAATTTGCTGTATTTACTGGCTGCTGAAGAAGAGGATGGAAACAAACCCAGAGAAAGGTTGGAGAGTTCGGCTACCGGACAACAATCCACATCACAACTTCCTGCAGCTCAGGTTTCATTTTTACTCTGAAACTTGGACGTTTCCACAGTTTCTGTTGGATGTGTTTGTGTATCCAGGCGGCTCCAGACCTGCTGTATCACAGGGAACCATCAGGTGGACAGATTCTGTCTTTTTCCAGTCAAAGTTGCTCTGCATGAATATGAGTTTTGTGAAAACAGTCGGGTAGTCGGGTCAGCGAGAAAAACCACCTGCAGAGCGCGGAAACATCCAAATACCAGAAATATTTTCCATTGTTGTTGTGCAGCATCAAGCTGCAGAACATTAGCTGCTCAGCCTCAGAGTCTGCAGACGCAGCGCCGGTTCGACCCAGATGAGCTTCCTGTGGGTCGCATCGTTTCACATTTCAGCTCAAAACAACCAGGATTTACAGCTAAATCTAAAACTAAAAGCACAAAACAGAAAAACTGCGTCAAAAATTAAGAATGCCTGCATAACCAGCAAAAACGCAGCGAGTGGTTACTGGATGGTAAGTCAACAACAACACTTTTCCAGCAGCCATTGTACAGCGCATACAGCGGTAAAACCAGCTGACTAAACGTGCTGGAGTTCAGTTTGGGTTGCTAGGTAACGGGCCGAGCTTTGGTTGGGGTTGCTAGGTAACGGGAAAGTTACAAATGGTTGTAACTTAACAATTGCGAGGTTTTTGAAACGACTCATTTTCCAAACACCTAAAAGCATGAACTTATTGAAAAAAACATCTGGGTGTTTTTTTAAGTGCTGGGTCTGTTTTCAGTAGAAACCCAAATAGAAATACAAAGATTTACAAAATGTGAATTTTGCAAAACCTCTAGAGCCCCTTTAAAATTTACAAGTTCTTGCTTTTCTGCCACACAATAACTATTATTTTTTTGTCAAAATCTCCCACAAAAACTTTCTAACAACCTGCCAAATGTTATGAAAAGCAGCTCAAATTCCAGCGACCCACACAAAGCTGTTTTCAACCCAATGTGTTCAAAAGAAGCCCAACTGGACAGAAACCCGCCCAACCTGGCAACACGGATTGGTTTGTCTGCTTCATACCTGGCCACCCAGCAGCCAATCAGAGAGCAGAGTGTAAGTGGAGTAAACGGACATGATGACATCAGCTCAGACGGAGGCCATAAACGTCCTACTACAGAATCCAAACAATGCAGAACAAACCCGCCAAGCTGCTTCGCTTCCTTATATGGAGACGCTTCCTCATCCAGCAGAGGTCAGTCCAGGTCCTCAGGGTCACATCTGAATCACCTGATAAGCCTCAGCTCCAAATAAAACTCATGACGATACTTACTCTCCTTCCTCTGCACAGATTCCAGAGTGAACCGCTTGTTTTCCTGCACAACACTGCAGATTATTTTTAGCTTCTGAATTTATCCAGGGAGCAAAAATCTACGACGGCTTATTGTACATAAATTTGCAAGAGAAAAAAAAACACATTTTGAGAATAATCTCAGCATTTTCTCACTTTGTCTTTTTACTTTCCCAGCTCAGAAATTTCCGTGATTTTTTTTCTTGAATATTTATGAGATTATAATTTTTCTGACGTTTTTATAGCAATTCTTTTTATTAATTTTAGAGTTCAGAAACATTTATTTTTTTAAAACATTTCTAAAATTAATCTCAATATTGCGTGATTTAAATTTTTTTGAAATATTCACGTTTTTTTCTTGAAAAATTTGGAGATTAATCTAAAAATGTTCTTCCTTTTTTCCATCTTCAGTGGCTGCAGGGCGCAGTCGTAATAATCAGCTATCAAATAAACAACAACAGTGCAATGATGTGTATCAGTGAGAACGGGGTTAAGAAGGAATGTGCAAACAGGTTAGGAAGTGTAAGTAAAATCAAAAGGTGACGACTTCATTCCAGCCGTTGTAAACAGATCTTTTGTTTTGGACTCTCTGTTCTGTAAAGGCGTGTCTTCCTGATCCGTACATGTTCCTACTGCGCAGGAAAAAGGTCAACTGGGAGCAGCAGCCGTTTCTTTTCAGCAGACGCCACATATTTAACATTCCTGTTTGCTCTCTTTGTTGAGCCAGAATGTCTGCAGAACCGAAACCGTCCTAAATAATTTATCCCGGCTCAGTCAAGCTCGACTTGTAAAGCCTGAACACCTTTTCTTGGCGGCTGCAGAAATGCGAGCCATCGCCGGTGAGTCACTGTGAAACCACTTCCAGCTGGAGGGCGGCGGGTAATTAGAACATCAGAATAAAAAAGCCTTTTATCCAGGGGGAACATGGAGATCCTGCTGTTCTGACTCAAACACACCCAGCTGGGCAGGTCAGATGCTTTTCTCACCTCAGTGAATAACTTGTGTTGTTCTTAATGTCTGTGCTGAGCTGATGAGTGGCTCTCATCTCATGCCCACATTAACATGCTGATTAAACTCTGCAGCCGCCTGAGCTGAAGCGTTTCTGCAGCCAATTGGACCGTCTGTAAGTCAAACATGAGAAACGGCACCAATGAGGTGACGCTGCACAGGTCTGGAGTTAACAAATGTTCTGCACAACATCTGAGTCTAAGATTAAACGTTTTTATGAATTTAAGTGTCCAAAAAGTTGCAAAGCTAACATGCACAGCTCAGTTCAGCTCTGGCAGGAAATGGCTTCAGTAACGCCACAATTCGGTGCAGTGAGCTAGTTTTTTTGAGGGTTTTTTTTTTCAAACTTTTCCCTGCCAGGTCAGGCTTCCTTTATCTTATTATAGATATATTAATATTTATGTTGAAAGATATGTAAAATGAAAACTGAAACGCAGGTGTCAATTTAAGAAGAAAAATCACGTAGGAAGATTTATTTAGTGGTTTATCCAGTCAGAAACAGAAAGGTGGGAGAAATGTTGAGTCATTGCAGCAGTATAATTCCTCACATAGATTCTGGCAGCATTTAGACATTTGATATAATTGCTGCTCCACTTCTGACCAGCATTGTTACTCTGATGGCCTCAAAAGAAAAAAAAAAAAGCTTCAGTTGAGGTTAATTATAGTGAGAAAACATGCAGAAGGACGTTTGGATGTAGCTGCAACTGATTCATTTCATCTGCTGACATCAGTAGATGTTTCTCAATTAAAGAAAATACAAAAAATCAGCAGGAAACCACATTCGCAAACTTTATGCTCACAAATGACAGACTTTTTTAAATGAATGAAGAAAAATCTATCCTCTTTTTCATTTATTGTGGTATAAATGATCAAAAGTACACAAACTTATTTTTCTAGCTACACTCAGGTCAACATATTACCTTAAGAGAGGATTTTATATTTAAAATAATCAGTTTTTAATTCATAAACATAGAAAGTTTGTCAGAAAGCTGCAGCTCAAAAGGCTGTCCTTGTTTTGACAGTATGCAGAAAAGCAGGCTGTGATCTATTTATGCTTCATGCTTTTGGTATTGTTTTCTGACGCAGATAAGATGATGAGTGTGAACTAGTATTTACTGCTGAAAAGTACAGGAATCTTTCCTCTGATTTCATCAAGGTGGAAACCCAGTTTGATTCTGTTGAAAGGAAACAAATCAGGACTTTAAATTACCAGGAAGTTCCAGTTCAGAGCAGATCGGATCAGTTCTGTAATGTTTTATAATCTAAAACACTTAGATTTACTAAAACCTGCCTCACAAAAGGAGGAGAGACAGAAATTTAAGTGTTTTTTTTTTTTTTACTAAATATACTGAAGTCGAGACAAAACAAATAAATATAGAAAAGTGAATGAGGAAGTGTTTTATGGTTTGATGCAAACAAACCAAACTAAGAACCTGTCATGTCTGCTGACGGGAAAACGAGGACAAACCCGATCAGAGCTGCAGCCAGGTGTGAATAGGAACGGCCAGGTGTTTCCAATCAGCAGCCAACTCCTTTCCATTTCCACTTCACCTGAGAGACGAAGTGAAACGTTACAGCAGGAAAAGGCCGGCGTCCGGCCCTGCTGGCTGCCGAGGCACGAAACATGAGGCAGGCTATGCCAGGTGTACCGCAGTAAGTTCTGCACAATAGAACCAACTGAAAGCTGCTCAGGGTTTCAGTTTGGTGGAAACATCCCATCTGGTTGGAGACGTTCTGATTAGTGGGGTGGAAATAAATATTGAAGTGGTGGTGTCATTTATTTCCAGGCAGATAGTGTCATTTTATAGCACAATCAAGTAACTATGTTACCTTCAGTTGTTAAGAAAAATACACATATAATTGACTTAAAAGAAATTTGACTTGAAATTGGGCCTCTGTCTCTTTAAGAAGCTCCTGTTCTTTCAGAGACTCCACCTTCAGGAAGTCATCAACGATTTTACCAGAGTTTTGATTGACCACACAATCACACAAATTGGAGTTATGAAAATAAATTTGCTTAATGGAAAGACGACAATTTCAAACAAAAAAATAAATCAAATAAAAATGTTTTGCCGCTAAAATGAGGTTGATTTTTCAGCTGCATTAAAATTATTGTATTTTGCAAAACTGCAATGGAAACAAGTCATGTGATCAACAACCGATTGTTACTACTGGCAGAGACGATGAAGAAGACATCAGGAAGTGGTAGGAGGATGGCGGCACTGCAGGTTTTTCAATGACATCACATGAACAAACTTATTCACGAGTGATTTTAATTGCTTTTCTAATTTGATAGTTGCGTAATTTTGCACACATTTTTAATGGGAATGTAGCAACTGAAAAGTAGTTTGTAAAATGAGTCATACTTCCACCAGGTGTTTGCTAACTGCTGCTGCCGCTAGTCTAGAGGAGCTGAATGGGTCTGTGAGGCTCGGTTGGAGAAACGTTTCTGCAAACAGAATGGTTGCCATGGAGATTAGAGGATTCCTCAAACATGCATGAAAGAATCAAAGCAACACTAATAACCAGGTTTTTATTGTTATTTCTGAATAGTTTAATCATTGCACCTTTAGTCTGTCAAGCTTTGCTCTGTTTAAATGTCTGTGTTGTTTTTTCATGACTGCATTTAGTATTAAAATCATCGTAATTGTTGCTAAAGTGTCTTGATGTTTTCCTGTTTTGCATCGTTGTAAGATTCAGCCCTCTGCTCCACGTCCATCTGTTACCTCAGGCTGATGAATCAGAGCGTTGTCACAACGCAGAGGTCATGCTCTGTGTGTGTGTGTGTGTGTGTGTGTGTGTGTGTGTGTGTGTGTGTGTGTGTGTGTGTGTGTGTGGTAAAGCATTTATATGTGTAGCTCAGATGCTGAGGAGGAGTGTGTGGGAGTCACATCGCCTCACATGGAGGAGGATTATATGAGGAAGAAACTGAGATTACTTTATGTATTCATGTGAAATATTTGTTGAATTATTATTTGTTGAAACAATTAATTATTTTTAGATCTTTAAAGTTTAAGATCACAACTTTTCTAAAGAGTCAGTTTTAATATTATTGATAAAGTAAATTACAGTTTTCATTCTTGTTTCTGTCGCTGAGCTAGAAGTGAAGGTCCTGCAGAGTTCAGTGAACTAATATTGTTTGAACCTTAAAGAGCAGAAACTTTTTCACTCCTGTAGAATCAAAACGGCCAAAATGAGCTCTGAAGGTTAAAATAAGAGTCGTAACAAAAAGCAGATGTTGGCGCTCCGCTGCCAGCTGAAACAAGGCAAACCTCGTTTTATACAACATTTATCGGCTCCACTTTATCAGTTTCAGCTCCACCATCACAGCCAGTTTCACTCAGTCATTTTCCCACAGCAGCAGAAGAAGAACGAGGCGGCAGGAAGTCAGGCGGGGTTTCCCCTCTGAAGTTTCTGCCCTCTGCCTGAAATCCCAGTTTGAGTTTCTGGTTTCTCCATGAACTGAGATGAATCTGCAGGAAGCTGAACGACAGCAGGAGGAAATACTGACAAAGCTGCAGGACTTATTTATGGTTCTGGACCGTTTCACTCTGAATTTATGTGAGGAAGAAGTTACTATGGTGCCTTTTTATGAAGTACAGCATGGAGCCCCGACAACAGACAGAGTAGCCAAAAACTATTCCCACGTCAGAGTAACTCTACTTCAACATATTCTAACTAAAGTAAAAGTAAAAAGTACTGCAGAGTAAAAATACTACAATAAGTGGTACACGAGGATGATTGACAGCGGTAAGATCCTCCTCCTGGCTCTGATTGGTTGTTTATGAATGGAAGTGTTGCATTTCTGCAGCTGGCAGTAGGACCACAGGAACTAGAGGATACTGATCAGATATTAATATCTTATTAGTCCCAGTATTGAAGAAGAATCTAGATCAGTTATTGGTGAAGATCTATTCAGTCTAGTTCTATGATTTGTGCTCTGATGTCATGCTTTATTATTTATTTCACATTATATGTCAAATTCACAACTGCACTTTCTGAACCATTTGAAGCAAAGTTTATTGCCGTTTATTTTTCCATTGTTTTCATCAGTTTCATTATTTATTTCTACTTTGGCTGTTAAATTCCTACCTGCACTGAACAAATTAAAGCTGTTTCTACATGTTTGACAAACTGTTTGCTGTTGGTGTGTCTAAGTGAGCTGTGCTTCTGCAGAGTTTTCATTCATGTGTAACATTTATTCAAAATATAAAGAAAAGTTTCAAGTCAGTTCAGCTGTTTTTCTGTATCATATCAGCTGATATTAAAGCTCAGATATCGGTAGTGAAAAGGTGGATCGGTGCATCGCTAGTAGAGGAGCTCGATATTTTACTGTTTGACATTGTGACAGTTTGAATAAATATAGAAAAAAACACATTATTTATGAAACATTTAACAAAGTGCAGCTTTAAAGCCTTTTAATGTAGATTTCTAATGTTTCTCTGTCTTCCTGTCACATGATGCCAGCTGTTCTCCTGAGGTTTTTCATCGTTTCATCATTACGTTCTTTGACCTTGACCTTCCTCTGAGGTTGTTCAACTTGTGTGACTTCTTATTTACTGAACTTGGAGAACAGAGAGTTTTTGCCCTGCGGCAGCAGCATTTCTTTCGGCTGCTTGGTTCAGGGAAATAATCTGCTCCAGTTTTTTCACTTCCGACTCACCTCCGGCGCTGACGCCTCCCGCAGGAATGTGTGGCGGTGATGCCGGGCGGCGCTCCAGCTCCGATCAGCAGCAACGTGACCTCGTACGGATTGTGCAGGAAACACATCGTCCTCTAAACAGAACGCTGCATCATGAAGAGGCGGCAGGCTGCAACAGGTCCAACCTGCAACATGGAACATGGTGACCATAAACACAAACTGGAGAACATTTTCAGGGATGCCAGGAATCTGCAGTTTGTTCTTCAAGAATCAAAGAACACAGAAAAGCATCGACTCGTTGTTCTGATAGGAACGTTTCTGACTGAACTGAGCCTCTTCTGCTTTTTCATGTCTGTTTATTGTGAGTGAAACTACAAATCACTCTGAAAGTGATTTGATTGATAAAAACTATAATCCTGGTCCTGTTTTTATCTTGGTTGTACAAATTGTTGCTCCTCATCAACATTGTTTGGTTTGGACAAGAACTTCTGCTTTATTTCCTCTAAAGATTGTTTTCATGCTGAGTTAGTTTCTGAAGTTCTCAGAACAACAAAAAGATGCTTCAGTTAATTTCAGGAGTTTTGTCACAAACACAAAGTCAGAACTTTAATGTGGGATGTTCTGCTCAGTTCTACCAAAAAACAAGCAAATCTGTTCAGACATGAAATGTAGGAGAACAAGCTGCAAACATCTGGTTGCTAAAGTCAACAAATCTGAAATTATTTACTAACCAACCTATTGATTCAGTTCAGTGTCAGCATTTAATATCAAATTTTAACAATTAATAGAAAGTTCAGCTTTAGAAGAAGAAACTTGCTTAAATCTGGTCATTTGCATTATTTAGCTTAGCGGTCTTCAACATGGGGGTTGCGGCAGGTCAGAGGGTCGCGGAGGTGCCGTAGCAGGGCCATGAGATTTCTGATTAATTAGCCTTTTTTGTTTCAGCTAACTTTTTAGTACAACTTAAAGGAGGAACAAGGAGAATTTACATGAAATCAGTCATCATCATTGACACGCTGATGATGAAAATGATAGTTTGTGTTTGTTGATTAAAAGTAAAGTGTGTAAACAGCATGTGGGCTATCATAGCATGTTTACTAACTTACTCCATGAGGCTTTACAGAAAAATGAGCTAAAATGCAAATGTTAGCTGAAAATGTGAAAGTTTGCGCAGAAACATAAAGATTGAACCCTAAATAAACTATTTACACACAAAAAACTGTGGATTTGGCATCAGATACACTTTAAATATGGCCGCTGCGCGTGTTATTGTTATTTGAAGTAAACAGAAAGTACAGAGCCATGTTGCTAACTTCAGATTAAAAACTGTATGTGCAGTGCAGAGGGGCCAGTTCTGCAGCAGTGACAGCTACTGTTTATCAAAACACCGACTGCAACGCTGCTCAGGTACAGGCAAGGCCTGCATTCTCAGGAATGTTTGCACGCAATCACTGATGCACTAACTGTCAACACAGATTAACCAGCAAACATCAAGGTTACCAGAGCACAAACTATTGCAGCTGGGAAGGAAGTATTTTTGTTTTTTAAAAGTATAAATGTGATGAGTCACTGTGCAAGGTGGACAAAATGAGATGAGTTTACTGCCATGTCTGCTGCTAACAGAGCGAAACCCCAGATGGTAAAATCAAGATTCGTTTAAAGAGCTGCAGGGCAGCAGCAGCAGAAGGTGCTGAGAGGCAGAAATTATAGGAAAAACATCAGAGATGACAAATCAAAACGCCTGTCTGAGAGCAGAAAATGGGGCAAAAGTCAGTCAGTGATTCCGGTAGAAGAAGAAGACAAGAGCATGACTCAGCAAATATCCTGCTCTCACACACAAAACCCACCCTGATTGGAGGATTAAAGGAGAAAAACGGTCTGCTGAGAACCCAACTGATCTGAGGTTCAGTCTTAATGTGCATCATTAACGTGTTGGCTCAAATACCAGCTCTAACGCATCGGAACCATAAACACAAACTGTTCCAGATCAACTGCAGAATAACATTCCTATCTGTCCATATTCCCTATAAATGCTTTCCACATAGTGAACGCAAAAGAGCTAAAAATACACTGTGAGTCAAATGATCGCCGTGCAGAAAACAAGACGTGTCATTTTGGAAGCATCGGCGTCTAAATCGGAGCTGTGAGTAAAACTAGAGGAGAGAAAGTCTGAGATTTACAGACAGTGAGGAGGGCAGTGAAGCAGACACGTGACTCAGGTTGCCTGTCTGTGACTCACGCAATCCCTTCAAAACAACCTGCAACTCAACTGCTGAACGTCTGTGGTCTCACTGCGCCCCCTGCTGCACAGAAACAGAACTGCAGGTTGATGTGTGGCGCCATCTGGTGGTCAACTGCAGGAACTCATCAGAAAACTGATGTGTTGCTTAATTTAAAATAAAAAAAAACAAATTTAAAGATCATTTTCTTCTTTTAGAAATGTTGGAAATTTTCTCAAAGTAATATTTTGTCACTTTGCTACATAATGTGCCTTTAGTGGCTTTTTTTATATACAGCGTCATGACTGTTTTGTTTGGTCTTTATAGAGTTTGATAAAATATCATGTTAGTTGTGTAGATAAAAATAAAAGGTTTAGATTTTTTATTTTTTTTTACAATTTTTAATAATAATAAAAAAAAGATCATCTTTTTTCTTCGATAACTTCCCAATTGACAGTTTTGGTAAAAAGTTGATCATCATGTTTTCATTGTGTTTCCTTCATGTTTTCATTGTTTTCATCATGTTTCCTTCATGTTTTCATTATTTTCATCATTGTTTTCATCATGTTTCCTTCATGTTTTCATTGTTTCAATCATGTTTTCATTGTTTTCATCATGTTTTCTTCATGTTTTCATTGTTTCAATCATGTTTGTTTTCATTGTTTCAATCATGTTTTCATTGTTTTCATCATGTTTCCTTCATGTTTTCATCGTTTCCATCATGTTTTCATTGTTTTCTTCATGTTTTCATTGTTTCCATCATGTTTTCATTGTTTTCTTCATGTTTTCATTGTTTCCATCATGTTTCCTTCATGTTTTCATTGTTTGAATCATGTTTTCATTGTTTTCATCATGTTTCCGTCATGTTTTCATTGTTTCAATCATGTTTTCATTGTTTCCATCATGTTTTCATCATGTTTCCTTCATGTTTTCATTGTTTCCATCATGTTTTCATTGTTTCAATCATGTTTTCATTGTTTCCATCATGTTTTCATCATGTTTCCTTCATGTTTTCATTATTTCCATCATGTTTTCATTGTGTTTCTGTCATGTTTGCATTGTTTCTATCATGTTTTCATTGTTTCCATCATGTTTTCATTGTGTTTCTTTCATGTTTTCATTGTTTCTATCATGTTTTCATTGTTTCAATCATGTTTTCATTGTTTCAATCATGTTTTCATCATGTTTTCATTGTGTTTCCGTCATGTTTTCATTGTTTCAATCATGTTTTCATTGTTTTCATCATGTTTTCATCATGTTTTCATTGTGTTTCCGTCATGTTTTCATTGTTTCAATCATGTTTTCATTGTTTCAATCATGTTTTCATCATGTTTTCATTGTGTTTCCGTCATGTTTTCATTGTTTCAATCATGTTTTCATTGTTTTCATCATGTTTTCATTGTTTCCATCATGTTTCCTTCATGTTTCCTTCATGTTTTCATTGTTTCAATCATGTTTTCATTGTTTCCATCATTGTTTCCATCATGTTTTCATTGTTTCTTTCATGTTTTCATTGTTTACATCATGTTTTCATTGTTTCTTTCATGTTTTCATTGTTTACATCATGTTTTCATCATGTTTCCATCATGTTTTCATCAGCTGCTGCAGCCTCTGATGAGTCATTCTCTTTGTCTGCTTTTAGGGGGAAAAGTGAACTTCATTACGAGATGCAGCCACATTAAAATCATGAATAGATGACTCAGCAGCTGACAGCAAAGAACCCCCCCAAAAAACAATGTGATGAATCGTGATGCTGCACAGAAAACACACACACACACACACACACACTTCCCGGAAACAGTGAGAGGAGGAGGAGATGCTCGTACATCCCTGACTTCCTGGCAGTCAGACCCTCAGGAGATGCTGCGCACCACTTCCACAGAGCAAGCTGATTGGCTGCTGGGGAGCCTGAGCTGAGGGCCAATCAGAGAGGAGCTTCTTGGTCCATCAGGTGATGGGGGAATGAGAAGGATGGAGACTTCCCGTAACAGATATGAGGCAGCAGGATAGAGTCTGTTTGTGTAATGAAACCAGCTGTGTTGGTTTAAATGTGGGAGATGAAGAGTTGGTTGAGTTATCGACCTGCGGCTCGGACATCATGCTCTCCATGACAGCTAATGTTTATTCTGATGCAAACCTGGGAAACAACAAGTTAGCCAAAGGCAGAACAGAAAAGGTTGAGATACGGATGACTCCCTGTCCAAACAGCGGAAAGTCCTGGAGAGGGTTTTACATCCAGCATGTCAGCTTTAAATAAATACTTTCACTGATTCAGCCGCAAAGGATCTAAAGAGTTTGACGTTGGGACGAATTCTCAGATCCTTAACTGTAAAAAATGAGAACTTCACTGAGATTCTCAGGTCAAACAGCCAGAAAACATTCCCTCCTGTCCCTCAATGGCTGCATTTCTATCACAAAAGTTTGTAAAACTTTATCAGTATTTCGCTAATGTCGAAAAAACACTATTTTGCAATTGCAGTTTTTCCATTAAATAAGAAACTAAACGTGAGTAAGTTTGTTCACACAGTAAATCATTAAAAACCATGAAGCACCATGACCCTACAACTACTTCCTGTAGTCTTCTTCTTCTTTGTCGCTTCCGCCAGTAGTAACATCCAGTTGTTTGTCATGTGACTTGTGTGATGCGAAAAAGTGTTTAATTGCAGTTTTGCGAAATAAACCAATTTAAATACGGTCAGTCGACCAGCAAAACTAAAAAGTTTTTTCAAAACTGCTGTTTCCAATAAGCAAATTTATTGTCAAAATTTCAAATTGTGCAATTATGTGTGCAAAGAAAAGGCAGCTAATGATGTGAAAATGTATCTCATTTCTTCTATTTTTAGTTTTTGTCAGTCTTTATGTTTCAGATTATCAAGCGAATACACATATCAGACAAAAAATAACCCAAATAAATACAAAATGTCGTTATTAAATTATGATTTGGAAAGAGGTAGCCTTGATGGATGGAGGCCACAACTTTAAAAGCATTTAGCTCACTTAGTTTCCCTTAAATTAAATTTTACAAATAAATTCCAAATCGCTAATTTACTCTTTTGTACATTTTCAGTTGAATAAAGTTCAGCATCTGTGCTGAGTTAGCAATACTGGACAACAGGTATAAAACTAAAACTGTGAGTGAAAGGTTTGTTCTGAAGGATCATTTCCTGATGCGCTAATGAGCAGCTAAATGTGCAATAACTGCTAGCACAACATAATAAGTCATTGAAGTTAGCACTTTAGCATTAGCTTCTACCAAATGCTATGTTGGTGTAGCGTGTTAGCAGAGCTAATGTTTAGTGCTCTGGAGTTAGCATAACTAGCTTTTTAGCTAGCAAGCCCGCCTCTGACCCGAGGGATTAACATGTGAACATTTCCTATCCAATAACTGAAGATTTTTCCTCCAGAACATAATTAGAGTGAGAAGAAACACCTGCTTATTTCAGGATTCCTCTTAGCAATATTAGCAATATTAAAAGCACCAAAAAAGTCAAAACCTGCTCCAGTTTTAACTGGGCTGTTATAGAGGGCTGATTTTAAGGTTTGTACCTGCAGCCCGGTGTTGCTCTGACGTCACCTCCCTGTGACTCAGTCTGTTGATCTTGGACACCGTCTCTCTTTGTTGTCCAAGATCTGTTTGAGTTCAGCATTCAGGGCGGCCATCTGAACACAAACAGGGACAAACATGAATCACATCCGACTCCCACTCATGCTTTCAGACCCTGTTTTATACCTGCAGCGGTTGAATCACCGTTATCTGCAGGTTGGATCCATTAGCTTCCTGTCAGCGCCCCCCAGTGGACAGTTTGGTGACCGCACTGGTTATCTGGACCAAATTCACCCGAACTGGGACACATTTTATTCTGATCTTTGAACAGATTTCCTGCACATCTTCCTGCTTATAAACAGATTGTTCTGTTCCTACAAACTCCAGCACTAAGAAACCGGCTTTGTCGGAACAACAATTTCCTTCAAAACATATGGAGCTAAATTGGGGCCATAAAGTTTGCTGAAAAGAAAAAACAGATGAAACTGAAAAAATGTTACAAAACTGAAGAAAAAAAAACCCTCAAAGCTATTTTTCGGATTTAATGATTTTTTTTCAGCTTCATATATTTTTTCCAGTTTTAATGGCTCTAAATAAACTATAAAAAATTGATTAAAAAGACAGATTAGTTCTGGAACAGCATAATTAATGAAGTCTTGAAAAACCACACATATGGCCATCATATATTTAGCAAACATTAAGTCAAAATGGAAATTTTGTTTACCTTAATATCCGATGAGTAAACAATAATTAAACCATGGATTTAATGTGTCAATGTAATATTTAAATGAACTCAATCAGGGCTGAAAGTTAGAATTTTTATATGTATTAATGAGTATTTTGACAGAAATATTGTAAAACAGCTGTACAATTTGGCTAAGGTTCTCTTTTATTTCATGATATACTAAAATATATTCAACTATATATATTTCCACATATGTAAAATAATTATTACTGTTGCTCTGTTTGGCTTTCAAGAGGTTAGAAAATCTTGGAAGTCTATGCAGAAAACAAATCCCTTAAATTTATTAAAATTTTGCCTAGATTAAAATCTTATTTACTTGAAACGGCCTGCAGCTGATTATTTGGATGCAGATTGAAAAAGTCGCACTATCTGTCCTGTAGGGGGCAGCAAACAGACTCTGTCGGATCAAACTTCCACTTAATAAACTAAATTAATCAGAATCAGATGAAAAATCTTGTTTTTTGCAGGTTCATCCTCATTCTTTTAGATGGAAAACTGTTTATAATTTTCTTTATTTATGATATCCTTTACACTTTATGTTCCTATTGAAAAATAAACCACCAAAAAGGGAAGAAAGAAAAACAAGAAATATTTAATCTTCTAAGTTTTACTGCAAATCCAACATTTATAAAAATATATTCTACAGAAATAAAGGCTTTCAAACATCCATTTGTCTGTAACGGTAAAGAGAAGATAAAGAAATAGACTTTTCAATAATATTCTAATTTATTGAAAGGGTCTGTACGAACGGGATTCGAATTCAAATTAAAGCTACATATTTTATGTCTAATTGTCCTCACTTTCAATGAAAAGTTTGTGAAATTTGCATAAAAGCAGCAAAAGTTCAGAAAGCATGAAAAACAGCTGACTGAGTTGTAATGCCATAAATTATCCAGAAGATGGCAGCAAACTGGTGTGTTGGTCTGAGTCTGGGTTCAACAGAACTATTGACTGGTGTAAATGTTTGAATTTAATAATGGTCATTTACCTTAATCAGCGGGTAAGATGATGAAAGAAACATATAAACTCTGCTGTATCAATTTTTAAACATAAAGATCTGACCACATCAGAGAAAATACAAAAGTGGTAGGAAAAGTTATTATAGTGAGAAAAAAGAAAATGCTGTAAAATACACAATAAATTAAGATATTCAGAAGTACAGTTCAGTTTTTAGAACTATTTTTAAGCCAAACATATTGGAGAAAGTAAAAAAACAGTCTAATCTTTTAGATTTGGATGGGTGGTCAGAATGAGAGGAAGTGTTTTACAGTATTCTGTGTTCCTGTGAAATCATTGACCAGCTAATAGCAATTAGCAGTTCAACTACAGAAACTTTGAAGTTATTTTTTTTTATTAGATATGTTTTTATAACTTGGGACCTAAAATTCCTAATTTCTTGATTAAAAAAACAAGTTACAGTTAAACAGCTTTGCTAATTTTAGCTTATAAGGTAAATTAAATAGCTAAATTAGCTAAACAGCTAAGATAAGTTAGCTAAACAGATGAGTTAGCTTCTTTGAATGTCATGATTCCTTCTGCCTTTTTCTGCTGAACTTGACAAACACCTTAAGGAGTTATGTTGTTATGATATTGTATTATTCCATTAGACCGTATTTAGCATTACACACTTTCTCTATACACAGTAGGAGTCACGCTGATGTGATTTAATTTCCCCTGGGATCAATAAAGTATTTCTCATTTTGAATTTATTCACTGAATCAGAGAGGGACCTAAAATCATTGAGAACGATCCTGTAAATCCTGTGGAGGTCGTTGAAGGCGAGTCCATTATACTGGTGGAAACTGATAAATATGGCTATAACACTGATATAATTGCATCATTTACTGCTTCAGCTTCAGACTCTACCTCAGTACATGAGCAAGTACAGGTCTTCCCTTCCCCTGAAGTCAGGCCATGGTGACGCTAAGGGTTTCTGGGAAAATGTTGCTGAATAAATGTTTAAAGTCTTTAATGACCACAGCACTTCTATAGAAAGAATTAGAGGGTTTTGGGCATCAACCTACTGACTGACTGATTTAGGTTTAATAAAAAGAACAAAACTACATTTCACAGTTCAGAATTGGGACGATATCAAAGCTGGGGCTCACTATAAAGTTTTTAAGTGTTGCCATATTGAAAAATAACATTGTTTTGGCTCAGTGTTATAAGAATTAGAGCATATTTATTTCATTCTTTTTTTAACGCAGCATTGTTGGCATTCAAGCAAGTTGCTGAAGTATACAAGGGCTATAAAGTAACACAAAGGAGGCAGACAGGGCCGGTTTCTGGTATGGGCGACATGGACAATCGCTCAGGGTAGCATCTTGTGGAGGGCGCCAGGAGTGACCGCCCCTCGCTAGGCCCTTTTCCTCTGACAGGAGTCAACCTCCGGCTGTGTGGGGAAGTCTAGACGGGGGACGCCTGTAAGGTGGTTCGTCCAGGGTGCCAAACAGACTAAGGATGGCACTGAATAAATAGACAGGGGCGGGCCCGCCATAGGGAGCACCGGGACAGTTCCCGGTGGGCTGGTCCGCTCAGGATCTGTTTGGGCCCTGACCCAAAGTTTGGTTCACGTTTACACTTAATGAATGCACATGCTGTTCACTCTGGTATCTTCCTGGCTAAAAGAAGCTCAGTTTGTGGTAGGGAAGCGACAGACATCATCAATCCTTCCTTTAATTTTCTGTCACAGCAGTGCAGAAAGACACGACAGGTGGCGCACAGCTGATATGATGAAAATGAACGCCTGAAGAGATTTGCAAGTCCAGACACAAACATCACTCAAATACTCGCATGCCAATGAAAAAAATATTGATATGACTGTTTACAAGCTTTCCCAGGTTCTGGTATTGGTACCACTACAGCCTCCTTCCAGCTTTTATTTAATATTCCACATTCCCGGATGTTATTATGCGATACCAATAAGATTAAGTTCACTTCTTACATAACAGATTTGATCATTTCCTGGATCTAACATTTTAACTTTTCTTAAGACAAGTCATAACTGAAGTTTTGAAAAATACATATTAATGACAAAATCTTGTTCTTTTTGTATTAATTCTGAATTTTCTAATGTTTCTAGTCTACCTTTCCTACATTGTCTTCTAGAATAATTTGTAAATGTTAACATTTATTCGGTTAGTCATCTTCCAGACGTTCCTGTTCTTCCAGCTCTCAAACAGCCTTAAAGCTGCGTGGATCCAACTGCCACGGAAGGTGAAAGCTGATTGGCTGCTGCCTCTCTGTACTGGGACATAAGTCATAGTTGAAACCTGTTTCTGTTTTCAGGAAATTAGATTCACAGTCACTGTGACTGAGAGAAGAATGGCGCTGAATCAGCAGGACGGAAAAACCTTCTCCTGCCCGATCTGTCTGGATCTGTTGAAGGATCCGGTGACCACTTCCTGTGGACACAGCTACTGCATGAACTGTATTAAAACCCACTGGGATGGAGAGGATTACAAACGAATCCACAGCTGCCCTCAGTGCAGGAAAACCTTCATACCGAGGCCTGTCCTGCAGAAGAACACCATGCTAGCAGCTTTAGTGGAGAAGAACAACACAGAACTCCAAGCTGTTCCTGCTGACCACTGCTATGCTGGGCATGAAGATGTGGCCTGTGATTTCTGCACTGGGAGAAAACTGAAAGCCATCAAGTCCTGTCTATTCTGTCAGGCCTCTTACTGTGAGAAACACCTTCAGCCTCATTATGAATCAGCTACATTTAAGAAGCACAAGCTGGTGGAGCCGAACAAGAACCTCCAGGAGAAAATCTGTTCTCAGCATGATGAGGTGAATAAGCTGTTCTGCCGCACTGATCAGATGTGTATCTGTGTCATTTGTTTAATGGATGAACATAAAGGCCATGACACAGT
>CAEFZX010008314.1:0-21818 GCA_903066825.1 Alfaro cultratus
ATGAACTCTTTCCTGCACTGAGGGCAGCTGTGGATTCTCCTCTGATCTTCTCCATCCCAGTGGTCTTTAATACAGTTCATGCAGTAGCTGTGTCCACAGGGAATAGTTACCTGATCCTTCAGTTGCTCCAAACAGATGGAACAAGACAAGTTTTCTTGGTCTAGTTGAACTCCTGCCTGCTCCATTTCAGCTCTCAGTAACGACTGTGTAGTTTCCTCCTGCAGAACAACAGCTGTGGGCTCTGATCTAAACATTATGTGTTGCTGCAGTGAATGAGGCCTGGAAGCTGTTAGGCTCAGCAGGAAGCTTCCAGATCTGAAGAGGAGGGAACAGAGATGTGTTGGCAGGATGCAGCCTAGGAGGAATTATCAGACCTCCGTTTCCAGGAAGAGCCTGGAGCAGGGTCTCCCACTAAGCCGGCCTGTTTTCCCAGGTTTCTATGTGAAGAATTACAGAGAGCTGCAACGGAAACCAGAGAACGGTTTGTTTATAAAACAGAGAGGAGGTTTAAATAATCTTCTTTTTTCTTGGTTTAGGGAACTCTGCTGCTGCTGCTGCTGAATGTTGATTCATTTCATTCACGGAAATAAAAAAACAAGGTTTTGGACTAGAATCATTTAGACCTATGAGTATGAGGGTGATTACTTTTTCACACAGTTCAAGATTGGTTTGAACTTCTTTTCTCCCT
The DNA here is from genome assembly GCA_903066825.1 of Alfaro cultratus. Classification (NCBI taxonomy): domain Eukaryota; kingdom Metazoa; phylum Chordata; class Actinopteri; order Cyprinodontiformes; family Poeciliidae; genus Alfaro; species Alfaro cultratus. Next base: position 689 of record CAEFZX010008314.1, read on the forward strand.
TAATGAATCATCTGAAAACTATTTTTAAGAGTGACAAAGAAGCAGAAACTGAAGATCACTGTATTCAGACTGATGGGTGGAAGTGGGTTTTCCCTTAAATTAAGTCTTAACTTAAAGCCCAGAGTCAACAGAGCAGTTCAACTACTGTCTGCACATGTAGTTTTATTGATGCATAATGATCATAAAATCATGATTTTTAATGACACAAAGTGAAAGTTTCCATCTGTATCAATCAGAAACTAATGAGCTCTGCTATGTTAGAAACGTTTGCTCTCATCTTTCATTATAAACACTTCAAGGTTCAAGTTCCTGGGTCCATATGGAGCGGACTCTATTGGTGTTGCTATGGTTTCCTGCTTGACATGAACTCTGAACTTTATATTTTCATTCTTCTGTCTGTCAGTTTAAAATAATCCTGTAGCTGAAGAAGAGCAGATGATGTTTAATCCGAAGGAAATGTCTCTGATGCGTCCCTGTGTATTTGGTTTTCTGCTGCAGTACCGAGCGGTGGCCACTAGATGTCCCTGTTCATCTCTGACTCAGGATTCAAAGCTTTGACTCATCGATTGTAAAGTGTATTGATGATGAACTTTCTGACACATCAACACTTTTCTCATCACCATCATCATCTTCAGCCATGTTGGAGGATTTCAGAGCAGGAAACAGATTGAAACAGTTTCATCTTTAAGAAGTTTTCCATCTCCACAAATGTCACCTTTATATTTTATTATTAAATCTTTGAATTTTGTAGATATTTATTTTGAAGTATATCAATCTTCCAGAGATGGAAATCAGATGATTTTTCCTTCAGTTGGCTTTGATTGATTATTGACAGGTTGATGCTGTAATTAATGCACAAATCACCAAAATAAGAGTCTAGAAAAGCGAAAAAATTATCAGGAAAATTCTTGAGAAGAGTAAAAATTTGATGAACTTGTTTTACTTTTCAACATATTTGAAATCTGATGAAATACCAAAAACACAAAATAAATTATAAAATTTGTTTTGTAATATTTTTGTAAACTTTTGAGAAAATGTTACAAAACATGATCAACTGATTTTAATAATTGATCACAAGGAGACATTTTTCTGGGGAGATTTTATGAAATTTTTATTTCCTTTTTATTAACAAAACATTTACCACTGGCACCAGTCACTCTCATTCAGTCATTGATTGATTCATTGATTCATTCATTGATTCATTCATTCATTCATTCATTCATTGATTCATTGATTGATTGATTCATTCATTCATTGATTCATGGATGGAACAAAACATCTAAAAACATCTGCTTTCTTTTAGTTTAGTGTCTAAACTCTTATTACCTTTAAATAATAACACTCTTTTAAAAAATTACAAGAAAAATCTGTTTATTGTAATTTTTATGATAATTACGTACCAATAATAGGAAACCAACTTTCAGTGCCTCAGATAGTTAAAAATTGTGAAAATGTTAAATATTGTAAATAAATGTCATGTTTTCATTTGTTGTAAGCAGAAAATCATCATAATTACCTGAAATAAAGACGTGAAAACATCAGTCTGTTATTAATATGAGTTACATGTTTCACTGAGTGAACTGGACTCCTGAACTTTACTGAATACAACTGTATATATTTATAAGAAAATACTTTTAAAAATCTTTTTAATCTCCCATTTAATTTTATGTATATTTAAAAACGTCTGTAAACTGAAAACACAGCAACTGAAGTCATAATCCTTGTTTGTGTGCAAAAACCGTGTCCAATAAAGCTAAATATTATGTTGTTACGTCATTATTTATGCTATAAAACACGTCTGTTGTTGTGCGATTATTCCCAGGAAGGGGAGGATCGCAGTGAACCAGGAATCTGAGTCTGCAGGCAAACATGAAGATTTCAGTCTAAACTGCTGATAAAGCAGAAACGTAATGGAAACACAGACGAGACCGAATGCATGACGGCTTCTTTTCAAGATGAAGTGATTAACCATCAAACCAGAGATTTATTCCCAACCAGGAAGTGGTTTATTCTGTAATCTTGTTCCTGGAGCAAATGACTGGAGGTAAAGAGGAAAATGTTTTCAAATTTTCCCAAAAGTTTCCTGCTTGAAACAAAACAGTTTAATGTGAGATCAATGAGGAAATACCCAAGTTAAAACCGGTGAGGAATATTCAAAAGCTTTATTAATTACATTACGAGTTGTAAATGAAGAGTCAGTGACAGTAAATCCTCTGATCACGTATTTAATTATTAATGATGAAAGAATGTAAATCTATTTGAAGGTCTAGTAAAAGCCAGGATTGTTTACTACATTGAATCCATCAAGGAAACACCAGCAGTTATTGTTAGCGACTCGCGCTAAACGCTAAATTCTAGATTATTTCCCTGATCAGGTTTGTTCTCTTTATAGAGTTTATATTCACACAGAGAAACGAGACTTTTAGAGCTTTTCTGGTTCAGGAAACAATGAACAGGAAAAACATGATGTCATTAAATATCATAGTGGGAGGACCAAAGAAAAAATGAGTTAAAAAAATAAATTAAAGGAAGCCAACAAGAATTAATGCTGGTGGACAAGGAGGGAAAATCCAGCAATAAATGGAGATAAAATGCAACAGGAACAGGAGGGAGAGGAGAGAGAAGCACAGGAACCAGAGGGAAGAAAGAAACAAAGATGAGAAAACAAACTAAAAGAAAGAAAAACTGATCCAAGGAAACGAGTCCAAACAATAAACAATGAAAATGCATGAAGAGCCACAGGAATAAACTACAAATGGCAGAAAATGAGTTACAATAAAGCAATAAACAAACAAAAACCAAAGTTATAACAACTAAAGATTGCAGCATATTTATCTTTTCAAACTCCATTTAAAACATGATTTGTGGATTTATTGAACATTTTGGACCTTTTCATTCATCATCATGTTATAAAAATGTTGGAGATTAACTGGGATTAGAGGAAATCTTTAGAATAATTTCAAGACATTTAAATTTAGGAAGGGAAATGTTAGTGAAGTTTTTGTTAATTACTAAAATGTCAGTGAGTTTTAGACAGAAATCAATTTGTTTTGTTCATTTTGAAGCTTTAAAATGCAGAAAACAACTTATTCTAATTCAGTTTTTTATTTTCTTGCTTTAGTTCATTATTATTACTTTTAAACATCAATAATCTTTTTTTAACTCAAAAACAGGGAAATATAATAATAATCAATGAAGACTCTACAAGACAACAATCATTTTATGGTGTTATAAATTAGCAGAATTTACATGTTATATATATATATATATATATATATATATATATATATATATATATATATATATATTCTTGTAATGATATGAAAGAGTTTCTGTCCCTTTAGCAGTTGCTCTCATGAATAAATGCTTATATAAACAGTTCAGCAGGTCACATGAAATCACTTGGTTTCTATTTTCTGCTGACTGTCATCAGCAGAAAATAGAAACCCAGAACTGGAGAAACCAGTTTGTAGAGCAGCTGATGGAAAGTCAGCTGAAGGAAAAACTGATGAGTGAAACATCTGATGATTTTAAATACACAGTCAGCAACACATGAAGCTTTGACAGATTAAATGTTGAGTCCGGTTGGTTTGTGTTAATCTTAACCTTTATCATCTTAACCTTTATCATCTTAACCTTTATCATCTTAAACTCTGTCCCACTCAGCTTTAAGATTTATCTGTCATTTGTTTCATCCTTTGCTTTTCTTCTACAAATGATATGGTGAAAACAGAGCAAAGTCACAATAAAAACATTTAATCTCAGACATGTAAAGGTGGATAAAAACATTTTGATAATAAAGTACTGGTTTCCTCAGATGGTAAAACTCCTGACAAGCTTCTCTGAGCCTCTGGGTTTCATGGCCCAGTCAGCAGCAGGTTCAGCATAAATTTAGTTCAACTTTACTCCAGTTTAAGGTCAGGGTGATAAATCATGGGTTTATTCACAGATCTTGCCAAAGGAGAGAAATGTGTGTAAAATGTCAGACAATAACGGTTTATATGAGAGGGAACAGTTTGATCACAAATTGAATATTATCTTTCATGAAGCTTTGTTTTTTCTTCCTGCCCTCAGATGAGGATTCAGCTTCAGCTGCATAAACTACAAACAAGTGAAACTTGTAAATCTGCACGTGATCAACAGCTGAGTGAGCCAATAGAAAACAAGCCGCTAATGGTTTATTTATTGGTAGAAGGCTGATTTATGATGCTAAAAATAACCCTCTGATCATTTAGTCGAAGCAAAGCCGGTTTCATTAGGAGACAGAGAAGATCTTTGTTTTGAAACTGCAAATCAGTGACTATTTTATCTCTGAGGAAATGAGATAAAAGTTTCTGTTACAGGAAGAAATTAATAATGAACAAAAAGCTTCACTGTGGATCTAAACCTGATCTTTGGGTTTAACATCTTCATCTGCTTTGAAATAAAATGGTGTGAAACTGCAAATAAAACTACATTTAATGTGAAATTTAGTTATATTGTGAAATTAAACTATCCAAATATATTTTTATTTTATAAGTTTAGAATAACAAACAGCAAATCACTTCTTCAATGGGAAACTGGCATTATTTAGCATAATTTAAAACAAACAGAGGGAGATTGTTAATATTTATGAAAAACAAAGAGAAGTAAGAAGCCTCCTTAAAAAATAAAGCTAAAATAAGCTGCAGGTAAATAACATAAAAAGACTGAAATTCAAAGTAAATGACAGTGGGAAAAAATGCTAAAATTATCATTTCCTTATTTCTTATTCAGATTTTCAGTTTCTTTAAATAGCTTCAGCACAGTTTCCTCATTTAACAAAGTGAAAGATCGCAGGAAAGAGAAACAATTTGGGTCAAATGTCAAACTTTCCACCAGTGAAGATTCCAGGAAATTCACTCCGATGCTGGAGAAACCAAGGAAATCCATCTCAGTTTGGTTTTATTAACTTATTTACCACAACTCTGTCCAGGTTGAGGTTTTTATGTATTTTATGCGTTTCTTTCCCATCAGTTCCATTTCCTGCCTCAATATCCCAGTTAAACTTTTACTTCCGTCTCCTGACATCATCTTGTATGTCTAAACAAAACCACAACAAAGTTTATAAAAGCAACCATCTGTCAGTCATTTCCAGCCTGTTTGGTTATAAAATAAAAACATTTTGTGATCCTGACAGAGAAACATCAGATCTATAAGGTCATTTGTTTGGTGTTTGGGGTCTTGCTACTTAAAAATCCAAATGAAATTTGCAAGCAATCAGAATCCAGAGTATCTACCAAACTCCTAAAGAAATAAATAAACTGCAAATATATTTTATAATTGCATTGATGTTTTCCTGCTAAGACGTAATAATGCTATTAGCAACTGTTACGTTAATAGCAATAGTTTGGTAAATGACCACTGCAGATCATTTCTTAATGAGTTAAACTTCTCTTTTGGTATTTTTTCTTTTCCGATAACAGATGGTGCATCAGAGTTACAGTAAATTTTAGAAACTATTCTGAAACTATCAGAAGATATTTAAATTATGTGGAGCAAAGACAAAATCAGTGACAAATTGAAACATCTGGACAGAAACTCTCTCAGATCCTGACAGAAACCTTCCACAGTCTCTATTTGAATATTTGAATCATTGATGTGTGACAGCAGATAAAAAGGCTCAGGGAGAAGTTTACCTTTGCTTAATGGTGAAGATAAAAATATATTCAAACCCTCCACAGTTTCTGGCACACGAGGTGTAGATGTGCAAAAACTCTTTAAATAAATAAATTTATATCATACTTCTAATCTCTGACCTAAAATCCTGTTTTCAACATTATGTCCTCAATGTCACCACAGGCATTAAAGAAAGTACATATAACATAAAAAAATCAAGGTCATTAGATCAGCAGAGGTTTTAATTCATGAATACAAAAGCTCACTTCACTTAGCAACTGTGCAAAATGGGAAAGACAACAAGCCACTAAATGGCCTTTTGCACTGGAGGTACTTACATAAATGAATGAATATCCTCCTCTGTAATCCTGTCGTTCTGCCTGCTAACCAATCAAACTACAGGAAATATTTTAAATTCTGGGGCTAATTCAAAATGTATATCAATCCTTCACAAAGAATGTGAAAGAGTTTCCATATTTCCAGTATGTTATTGTATCTGGTGACCATCATCATCTCCTCTACATCACCTCCCCCCGTTCTAGTGCCACCCTGGGCAAATGCCATATCAACACTGGCCTCAAGGTACGACTAAAAGAAAACATTAAACTTACCCACATCTACAGGAACAGAAGAACATTCATATATTTCAACGTACAGGCTGGTAAGAAAGGATTACTCTGTTAAAGTAACAGTAACACAGAGAGCAATGTTTCCATAGCAACCATTAGTTTTAAAGCTTTCTTTGGAGGGGTTCCAGTTATATATAGTGAGTGTTAAAAATATTACCAGAAAGCAGAATAAAAAGTGACAGTATTTATTCTTAAACAGTATTTCAGAGGTGATGTCGTTAACACCGGCGTTCCACAGGGGTGTGTATCAGGCCCCCGGCTCTACTGTGGCCACAACTCCAACATTACTGAGACAAAACTGATCTGATCAGGCAAACTAGTAAAACACACTATAACCACATCTAAACAAGAAAACACAGAAACTGAGACACCAAACTCCACCTGGTAAAAGCTTCGTTTCTCTGAAACTGAGAGTTCAAAGGAAGATTTCACTCCACTATCATGTGAGAGAATGGATATAAAGGAAACATATGTTGGTTCAATAAGGTTTTGAAGTAAAAATCAACCAAACCCAACCCAACCAATAAGATGCAGGACACTCATAAAAATAATAATAAACATTTATGGTGAAATTAAGACTCAAAAAACGTAATAGATTCAAATGTAAAGCAAACCAATTCAATAAAAAAGTTCAATATTTTCATAGCACCACTATCTATGCAATACAAAGTGATAACAAAAAGATGCTAAACATCTGAAAGGACAGTTGGCTTTAATATATTGCATAAAATCACAAACTGGCCAAAAAAAGTGGGGAGAAATACCAGAAAAATCCATCAGGACTTTAAAATGAACTTCTAAGCATCAAAATAACATATGAAAATGTCCAATTTTTTAACATTTAATGACCATTGAGTAATATACACACCCCATTATTATGAATGTTTTGTGTTTCTGGACACACAGGAGAGAACCTGGTCTGCATGACGCTCCATGAAACTGGTTCTCACGGTATCAGCAACTCTCTGGATTCACTCTTGAGTAGAAGGTCGGGACAGAACCTACATCTGGGGAAAAGCAAAGAGAGAAGATTTACCCCAAACAGAAACTGTCTTCATGGTAAATGAGTCTCATTTACATAAATGATACTAAAGACAACAGATGTAGTCTTGAGACGTTGAGCTTTCAGGGGTTTTCTGCTCTGTAGTCGGGGCAGATGTGCAGTTTTATTAATAATATATTCTAATTATGAATCTCCTGAGGAAGTGCAGAGTTTGGTCAGTCTTTCAAAATAATGCTCTGATATTCAAAACAACACAGAGGTTCTCATGGGTGTTGAAACAGGGGAATGTGAACAACCTGGACCAGGTTTAATAACAGGAGTTGGTCACCAGAGAGGACTAGTCAAAGATCCTTCACTCTGGAGGCTCCGACAGGAGAAAACTGACGATCCTCCTTGTAGCAAAAAGCATTTACTGCTTAATCACCAGTAATTATTTTACAGTATATATGAATAAACATATGGACCCCGTCCAGCCTGGTGTTATGAGCGCATGAACCCGCCCCCATCTACCTGCTGGAGGGCAAAAAGCTGCTGGCTGACAATGACTAGCATTGATTTTAGCCATTAAGTTGTCATTATAATGCGATAAATCTTAAACGTACGACCTATACATAAAAGAAAAAGGGACACAGTGCTACGCTACTAATTGTCAACACTAAGACAACTAGATAACAAGGTCAGGAAAAAGTTTTAACCAAGAAAATAATAGCAAGGGAGAGGGAAGTCGGTCAGTTATGCTAGCTTGACTGTGACAACTGTAAGATGTAGATGTGATGTGGAATTCAACGTGTCTTGCTTCAGTTACAAAATATTATGTGACCTAAACACCAACTGTCAACACACAGACCTAAACACCAACTTTCTGTCAGATCATCAGGGGTTCAGGTGTTTAAATTAGCTAATCAGCCACCGCAGTGTTAGCTTAGCTAATACCAGCGGTGGCTAATCTACCACAGCGATCACTTATTAATAATCGCAAAGGCCTAAAAACATAAAACGGACTGAATGTTCTGTTCTTTGTGTGGGAAATATTCTAGTGTTTTTGGTGTTAAATCCTGAAACATAAAGTGATGTTGTCAGTTGCTATGACAACAAGTCTGCATGTAGCAGTTTAGAGTTATTCTTTAACGGTTTCTCTGCATTAGTTTTCCTTTTGCTGTGGCACTAAATTAATAATAATATCTCCATCTCCAGGTTTCCTTCAGCTAACAGAGTTATTCTCCGCAGCAGCGCGGCTACGGAGGAAAAGAATCGTCTTTTTGCCCTCCAGCATTGTGCACAAGCACAAAATGTCTGGATGTAAACAGTAACATCCACAGGGTCCTTACTGTATGTCCATCTAAACCACATGATCTCTCTAAAACCAGACGCTTACACTCAGGTTAATCATTTCTGATCCACAAATTTATCTAAAGGTTTATTTCAAATCTTATTAAGGAAAGGAAAATAATCAGTTGCAATAATCATTATTTGACCTGCTTTATTTGTTGTTGCACTTCATGCTGCTTGTTGTAGGAACTGTTACCATGGCGATGGACACGCCTCTGTTGTCAGCATAGCTTTGTTCTTCCTGTTTTATGAATGTCAACAAAGCCATGCTGACTGCGTGGAATGAAGGGAACTGAACCACGTCAGATGCGACCTGCTCTAAAGGCTGTGATGCGTTCAGGGACTGTTTGTTTATCTCAGTGGGTTTCCAGAGAGCGGTTCTGTTCACCCAGAGCGACTGACGACTCTCACCAGAGATTCTCTGAGGTTTCCTGTCCTGTGAGATGATGACGTCGGTGTAGGACACAGAACGGTTCACTCCACCTGCACAAAACAAACAACCATGGTGACAGCTGGACGGGGTCAAAGTTCAACATTTATCTACAAAGCTGTTATGCTGTCATCAGATTACAGGTTAAAGTTCATCTTGTGTCTCACAGAAACAAGTTTGGTATCAAAGTGGAAATCTAATTAAAACTTAATTAATTCAAACAAATAAAACCTGATAAAGTCACTGAACCAGGATCTGTTGCAGTTACATGATTTTATTGCCTTGTCAGTAAAAATTGTCTCTTAAACTAAGTTGTTGTTTCTATGTTGAAAGCTGAAAAGTGTAGAAAATAAAGTTTAAAGTAGTTTAATACCTGGGTTTTGCTTTGATAGCTAAATTCCTCATATTTTATTAAAATACTTTGTAGCTGATATTTTTTTCACAGTAGATCTAAAGCTTGTATGATGTCACTCAACACTTTCACAGAGAAACCTTACAGGTTTTTAATGAATCACAGTTTGAGTCAGACTCAGCTGACCAAAGTGCTTACACTGCAAAAACACAACAATACTAATTATAAAGCATTTCTGTCCAGTTTCTACTGCAAATATGTTAGTAAATTTTAAATAAGACAAAACTAACTCATGACTGAATTGTCAACAAGATATCTGAGCTTTTTGTAAATCAATAATTCCTTAATATTGATTTAAAACTTACAAATTATTCTATTTATTCAGTCACACAGCATAACTCCTGGCTAGCTTACCAAATGCAACACTTATTTTAAGTCAATAATTCCTTCATATTGATTTTTTTAAATGTTCTAGTTCCACTGCCAGATGTTTTATAACAAGACATTTCCCCATATTTTAATTGAAAACAATCTGGACTGGTACTTCCGTTTTACCAAAATTTAAAAAAGTATCAACTTAAAACAAGACATTTGTAACAAAAACAAAACTAAAAAATACTTGGTGAGATTTTGTGTTTTTGCAGTGGAAGTGATGAAAGCAGACCAGGGTCCATTTATCCTGGCTGACTGAAAACATCCATTATTAAACCTCTTTATTAGTTATTACTTTTTATGGTCCCATTTGTTCATTCATGCACCACAACTCCTGCCTTGCTCATTAAATTTAATGTTTGTTTTAAGTCAATAATTCCTTAATATTGACTTTTTATAAAGTTCTAGTGAAAAAATGTTCCATTGGAACTAGAACTTGTACGTTTTTTTAATCAATATTAAGAAATTATTGGCTTAACAAAAAGCTGTGGTATCTTGGTGAAAATGTACTTTTATGTTAGTTTTGTCTTATTTCAAGTGTTTTATGATGTTTGCACCAGAAACTGACAAAAATACTTGATAAGATTTTGTGTTTTTGAAAAAAGAAAACACATTTCGAGCTGTGCCTGAACATGTAGACTAGAGTAGTTCAGGTGACTCACAATGAGGGTTAAAAATAAAGTATGACATCATCATTGTTGTCTCACCCAGAGGGTCGACCCTGTCTATGCATCTCAAGCATTTCAGCTATTAAAACTCTTGCATGCAAGTCAAAAACCAGTGACATCATGACATTTACGGCGTTAATTGGCCTCTAAATTGTTTTTAGGTGTGAACTCAGAGTCCATTTTTAGCCTTGAGATAAAATTCCTTTTATAGAAATGAATCAGACGGTGACGACTAACAGAATCCAGAAAGATTCTTCACAATTGGACATGAAAACAGACCAAAGCAAGAAATATGTTCAGTTTTACATGTCACTCATCGCTGTGAGGTGGAGAAACACACAGTTAATAATAATCTCCGATGTTATCAGCAAAGCTATTAATGCAAAATATTGAAACCCAGGCAGTAAAACCACCTCTTGTGTCAAAGATGATCACAGTTCATGGTTGACCTTTAACGCCCTTCATTCTTTCACCCGAGTAATAAAAGACGTTTATTTATTGTGTCATAAACAGACGTGGGATGGAGCTGCTGTTCTCACGACAGACTGGGACGAAAAGAAAAGAGGAAAAAGAAAAACCTGAATTAAGACAAAAACACAGGAATGAAATGAAACAGGCAGGAACATTAACTGTCACTTTCTGCTTTCTGTTCATCACATATATAATTTAATTTAACGCAGGATGAGACCTCATTCCTCATGTTTTTATTTCCTCAGTGAGAAAATAACATGTTTCTAAAATAAATTATTTCAGAAATGTTAAGGCTGAGTCAGTGCAGACTTTAAATAATCTCATGTGGTTTAATTTGTCTGTCTGTTTAACACAAACCTCAATGTTTCCCCCTTTTAGTTTTATGCTCAGTAAAAGCCTTGTGGTGGGAACTAAAAGTGACTAAAACAAAAACTAAACAACAATAAAATGAATAATCTAAAATGTGACCATTCTGATTGTCTTTAAGTGTTGATTTTTACATTAATTACATCATTTTTCAGATTTAGACATTTTATAGCTACATTTAGTTCTATGAACATGAAGAAAATGTGGAAAAAAATGACTTTAGACTTTGAGTATGAAATCTTTACGTCCCTTTTTGATTTAGTGAATTAATACATGGCGAAATTTAAGTTTTAAAATCTCCAGTTGAGATTCAAAAACGAGGATTTCTTCCATTTTTTTTCTGTATCAACATTAAAAACCTCAAACACTCAAAACCACGTTAGTGTTAACAGATAAACCCAGAATGACTCACATCTCTGCCAGGTTTAGATTTAGAAAATGTCATTTAACTGAGAATTTTGACCAGGATTCTGGTCGGAACGCTAAGAATCGTTAACTTGAAGCTAAATCAGTCTGAATAATTAGCTGTAGGTCACAGAGCTTCTCGTTTCACGTAAACTCCTCCGTTTGTTCTCCTCCCTCCTTCTGACACCTGAACACAGAAGCAGCAGGATGTGAAATTTCTGAGTGTTTACTTGAAAACACACTGACCTTTGTGGTTTCTCCAGTGGCAGAGCAGCATCAGCGCGATCAACAACAAAACGCAGGCCACAACAGGAAGTAGTATGAATGTGAGCGGCGCTGTAGGCGTTTGAGGCCTGCGCCCTTTAAATACAAAGATAGCAGGTTAGCTGGCCTACATACAAACAATACGAACATCTCTAAAAACGAGGGCGGCAGATTAAACCCACCGCTCTGAACTCCAGAAGAGATCACATCCTTTCACATTTATAGGTGAAAGAAATGTATTTCTTTCTGTTAAATCATATTTAATGATGCCACAAGGGTTTGATAATGTTGTAATTCAGTTTCTAAATGCAAATTATAAGTCATCTCAAGAATCTTTAAATAGTTGTAGAATTTAATTTGCTCCAAATTCATATCAACTTGATTCACACCAGCCTAAGCTAATTTACTAAAATTATATTAAAGCAATTTATTCATTAGAATTAATCAACGCATTTTAGAATTAGAATAAGAAATTAAAAATGTACATTCACTAGAGACTGTAATTTAGCACATAATAATCAAACAGAGATAGTTTTTTGGTACTATTGTCATTCCATAAAACTGCAGAGGTCATTTAAATAAAACATATTTCACCTGTTACATCCAGCCAGGTTTCTGCTGATTCTCCGACTCCAGAGGCGTTACATTTATAAAATCCTTCATCAGATTTAGAAACGCTCCGGATGGTGAAGGTTCCCGCAGAGCCGTTCCCGACCAGAACCCCGTTTCTATAGAAACCAGTGAGGTTGGAGGATAATCGTGGCCTGAATCTGCAGTGAAGAGTCAGGTCTTCTCCTTCAATAACTGGATGTCCAGGACTCTCCAGGATCAGTGGTTTATCTGAGAAACAAAATGTAGAAGAAAACGAGTTTTAAATGAGTCAGAAAAAATCTATGAGCATTTTTATCTCCTGCATACAGTAAAAAGAAACCCATAAACATAACAGACTGAGAAACATAAAAAACTCTTCAAATGTCATAAATCAGCAAAGGATTGGTCAATAGAATAAAAACTGTATATTCACCCAAAGAAAAATATAATACTAAGAACAACATTCTGTGCAGTTATTAAAAACAGAATATTCTGCCGATTTAAAGGAATGTGCTAGTGAGTAGAATATTATTAAATGTAGAAAATGCATTGAAAACAGGCTATTTACATCTAGTGACAATAAAACTGTGTAAATAACATGTCAACGCGTTTTGAGTCTGGGAGGAAGGATCTGTGATTACGCTGCTTTGTGCACCTTGGATGCAGCCGTCTGTCACTGAAGGAGATCTGAGTTCAGCAGCAGCTTCATGAGCTGCGTTTCTATTACAAATGTATGCAAAACTTTATAGATATTCAACTAATGGAAAAAAAAAAAAGAAAAATACTTAAGTTTGCAGTTACGGTATTCCCGTTAAACAATAAATGCTAATAAAATCCCACCTGAATAAGTTTGTTCAGACGATAAGCCATTAAAAACGTCACGCCATCATCATCGTGCCACTTCCTGTTTTCTTCTTTGTCTTTCCCACCAATAGGAACATCCGGTTGTTGATCACGAGTCGTGTGATGTGAAAAAAGTTTTCTCACTGCAGTTTTACAAAATGTACGAATTTCGATACGGCCGAGAAACAAGCTCAACTTGGCGCCAAAACCTTTTAATAGAAAACTTGTCCTTTTTCTAAAGTGCCGTGTTTTTATTAAGCAAATTTTTTTATTTATTCCAATTTGCACCATTAGATGGTCACAGTCAAGTTTTTACATTACGGATTCCAGATTTTACTCTCTACAAACATTTTTAGACATTTCAGATTTCAGATTGATGAGAATCAACAGAACTCGTCTGAAAGCATCAAACCGGATCTAAACTCTTCTGATGTTTCATCATGAAATAAATGTGGCCGTAATCTGAGACTGAGACGTTTGAGAAACCAAACTTCAAACTGAAGCTTTTTGTGTGAATTGACCTGCATCCTGTTTCTTCAGCCTGCGAAGAACTAGATCAGATCAGCTTCTGCTCACTTTTAACCCACCTGTTACGCTGATGTTGACTGAATCGCTGCGTTCGCCTGCTGCAGATTCACACCAGTAAACTCCAGAGTCATGGTCATACGGCTCAGTTAAGTTGCATTTAAATTCATTAGCTTGAGTTGAATATGAGGGACAGAGTCCATTTATGCTTTTTGATGTATTTCTCCTGACTCGCCACTCAGTCGAGTTTCCTTCACAGCTCAGAATAACAGACTCATACTGGAGGAACTGGGATCTGCTGGGAAAAAGCCTCAGACAAACTGCAAAGAGGAGAAAAACCTTCAGAGAGGAAATGTTTTCAAAATGTTTCTGATTGATTAAAACAGAAAAACAATGAAATATCGTTGCTTTATTTTCTCTGCTACCATTTTAAACCATCAATCAAATGTTTTTACAAAACGCTGATTCACATTTTGACTTGACTACTTGACTACTGAAGCTGATATAATCGATCTGACCTGATTCAACACTAACGATCAAAGAAGAAACACCAAAGCAGGAAACTCTGATCTTCATGTTTCCCACGAATACAGAACTCATTTAGCTGAAGATGTTTCCATTTTAGTTTTCATTTTATTTCAGTGAGAGCAAATAATTCAGATCATAACATCAGAGAAAAGTTTTAAAGTGTTTCTGGTTCATTTTGGAATCAATGAACCAGAAGATGAATCACAAATCAAAGACTTTAAATGACATTAAAAATGATTTTTACTCACCAACAGCAGCGCAGAGAGCAGCTATCTCCATCCTGAGCCGTTGCACTGAGGCGCTTCGCCATCGGGGGTTTCATCGTCACACCCCTGATGGCTGTGATGACACCACAGCTTCCTGCTAACGCAATCATCTCCAGGTTCAAATCTGTGAACATCTTGTTTGTGCAAAAGCTGTGAAAAAAAGAGAGAAACCCTGAGAAGCTGAGAAAAGGTCAAACATTTTGGTCCACCAGTCTGCAGGAAGTGGTGGAAAGTTAAGGTCACTGCGACCTCTGATGCCTCTACAGGCAGCGCTGACCCAAACATTTCAACTTAAACTGCTTTACAGGTTAAATAAGATGTGACATTTTACCTCTGATGATCAATTTCATGATTTTAAACATTTTAAAATCAATTAGAAAACATTTTCAGCTATTTAAATGCTGCGTTGCTTTTAAAACGAAGGGGCGGATCCAGAGTTGATGCACAACTATCTGCTGAACTCTGATTGGACCCGACTATTAAACAGCAGAACATCAAGCTGACTCTGTTCAAGTGCATCACAATAAATTATGACGTAATATGAAAGTTAATTTACTGCTGTAGTTAAATACAAATAGAAATTCATGTATTTTATAGACTAAATCATCTCAAACTGTTTCATTTTCAACTAATTATTTCTACTGATGATTACAGCAAAACCCAAAATTCAGTTTGTTTTCAGACTTTATAATAAACCAATAAAATGTTTTATACAGAAATATGGGCCCACAGAAAATGATCTCCATCAGAAGGTGTTCAATGTTTGGCTGCGGCTCCTTTCATGACTTCCTGCCTCAGTGCAGAGCATCATGGTGGCTTTTAACTCTGCTGAGGTTTTCAGAAACCATTAAATTAGTTATGAAACTAAACTAACCAGAAGAAACATGCAGGAAAAATATAGGGGAATGGGAATGGTGGAGTCGTCCAAATAAAACATTTTTTTCCTCATTTTAAGCTAAGAAATATCACAATCAACCAAGTTTTGATGTCAAATCAATTCAGTGAACAGCGTAATGATTTAGATTGAACGTTTGAGTGTAAACAGCCGAGGGAAAGCTGTACGTCATCAGCATAACGGAGAAATAAGAGTTACGTTTGGTTCCCAGTAGCAATGTTTACAATCAATACAGATAAACCTTTGACCTTTAAAAACTTTTACAAGAGATCTAGATAGAGGTAAAATTACAAAAGAGTAAAAACTTTAAAGACCAAATAGGACGAAATGTTTTCAAATAGAAATAAAAAAATGAAAAGATTATCTGCATGGTTATTGTCATTTTGCAAGCAGAAATAATTTAGGTAATTCTGAATGAATTTAGAATTTAATGTTTAACCTAATTGTTTAAATTTAGTTAAACATTAAATGTTTAACATAAAAACAACATAACATATAACATAATTTAACATAAAAAAGTGAAAAAACTAAAAGGTTTAACAGTGTTGATAAACTTACTGGAGTTTCGGTTTATCCTGCAATTCTAACCGGTTAGCCCTGCAATGCTAACCGGTTAGCCCTGCAATGCTAACCGGTTAGCCCTGCAATGCTAACCGGTTAGCCCTGCAATGCTAACCGGTTAGCAACAAGCATAAAGTACAAAGTTATTTCATGCTTGCTCATGTTGAGCTGAGCCATGGGATGAAACACGGATTGAATGAAATGATAATAATCTGTTAACTTTAATAATCTGTTAACGGTATTAATCTGTTTAATTTTATTTTATTTTTATGTTTTTTGGCTCTAGTGGCTTTTATTTAAAAGTAGTTCAACAGGAAACAGGATAATGAGGGAGGAGGGGGGAGACATGCGGAAAATGTCACCAGGCCGGGAATCGAACCTGCGACCACCGCCATGAGGACTAAGGTCTTAATATGTGGGTCATGTTTTGGCCCTGCGCCACCACAGCACCAATCTGTGTTATTGTTGTTGTTGCAGCTGGAATCACTATGACATCATAGTTCCTCTTCTCCCTCAGCTCTCCTCAGGCTGCGTTGAGGAGCAGCGGCACATGAACATCTTTGGAGAAACTTTGGCTCCATGGTAACGGTTGCTCTGCTGTTTGTGGATCCGGTGGCTGTTCTCCATCCATCAGGCTAACCACCTGAAGCTGCCTGATATAATCTGAGTTAAAGAGGCCGGGGGCTGACTTATCATGAAGTGGTTTTCCTTCTGCTGTTGAGGAGCACAGCGTTGAAACCACAGCTCTGCGTCTGACACGCGCGCCAGTCCGACCAGACGCTACTGAAGATACCAGGCCGAGAGCGGCGGCCATGTTTCCTCTGATCATCAGACTCAACCAGTTTCCTTCTCATGTCAACTATTATTTATTCACATAAATGTTGTTAATAATAATGTTTTGCTTTCTTTGTTGTGCTGAACTGTGTGAGTGAATAAAGCAGCTGAGTCTAATTCGGCTAAATTTGTTTAAGTTTTACTTTAAAGTTGTGACGAACTTCGTTAATGTCAGCTTGTTTGTTTTATTTCTGATTTTCCTTCATTTTTTATCAATAATCAGCCCAAATATATCTGGACAGACTTTAAACTTATGGTAGCGCCGCCTTCTTAGTGGTCCATCACTCCATTCAATCATAGCATTATTAACCACTTGTCCAAAATGGTAGTTCAATGTTTCTTATTCAGTAAATTATTTCTGAAACATCATTTTATTAATATAGTGTTTGATTTTCTCTCCTGCTTTCTGAACTGGGATTTTAAACTTGATCTCCTAGTTTCAATACTAGTCTGGCCTCATCACCAATTCTCAAAACAAACCTTGGTTTCTTTTTTTATTATTATCTTATTATTTATTAGTTTTTATTTTTCTCTTCCCTACTTTAATAGCTTAGTTTTTGTTTGCCTGGTTAAAGAGTTTGTTGACTGAAGTATTGAGGTATTTTCTCTCATATATTGGAGAGAAATTGTTATTTTTCATATGTGTGCAGGTGACTTATTAAGAGACTTATGTGGTGAAAACACGTGGAAACTTTCACTTTTTTAGAAACTGCAGGGAATCCCCGCGTGACGTCACTGACTGGGAGATACCATGAGAACTGGGAGTGGCTTGGTTTCCCCGGAAACTTCAGGTAAATATTTACTCTTATCTCTCAGTCTCACTCTGTCGCTCTGTTTCCCTGTTTATGGCTGGATTGTCACTAAAACATCAACATTCATCATGACTTCAGTCTGAAATGATTTGGTTTTTGCACTTTAAGTGACATTTAAATCACAATACGGACATTTAAATCGCCTTCAGGAGAAGCAGAGCAAAACTTTAGATTCTTAAAGTCATAATAAACAAATAAAAACACCTCAGGTCTGTTAACTAAAATGTTCAAACCTTAAGTTGATCAAACTTTCCTCCTGAATCTGTCTGTCAGCCCTGAACAATATTCTAGAAACAATTGGTCAGATCTTACCTTAAGCTGTAAAACTGAAACCAGAGAGAAGGAAGTTGGTCTCTACAGCACCAGAAACTAGAAACTACACTGAGCAGCTAAAACAACCTGAAGAAACTCCGTTTAGTTCTCATCCTGTCCAGCTGCCACATCAGGAAGTCCCAGAATGCCGAGGCTCTGATTGGCTGCTGCTAGATGACTGGCAGTTTTCCAGCCAATAGCGGTCCAGCTTTTATATTTGTTTTGGTGATGAAGTTCCTTGTTCCCCATCCAGCAGTTTTAACAGACTGAAGGGTTCATGGTTGTTTCTGTCCATGTAACTTTGTGAAGGTGAAACTTTCCAAGAAACAGAAAAAGTTGGATGAAAAATGTTGTTTTTATCTACGTTCTTACCCGAAACAGAGAAAATAATATCTTTATCAATGTAGGAATTGTTTAATGTTTCAAAACTAAAATCTTCCAGGCCTCCATAGTAAAGCAGCTCAGAAGATAAAAACCGGACAGGTCAGCAAGTCCGTCTGCTCATTAATGGGAAAGTTGAACTTTATTCATTTAAATTAAATGTTTATTTCTGCTTATTTCAACTCTGTTCTGGTCAATCACTATTTATCTTTCCTCCACAAATAAATTGTTAATGTTTAAAGCTACATTGAATTTGACTGCTAAAATGTTTTAATAAATATGACCCGGTTTTCATTTTTCACTTTTAATTTGAACTGTTATGTAAACAGATATGAATTCAAGTGAATCAATTTATTAAAAGGTTTCAAATGTTTATATGAGTAAAATGAATGAATCAGGATTCATAAAAATGAATCCTGATTCATTTTTATGTGATCATAAACATGGGATGAACTATTTACCTTATTAATTCTGTCTGAGAGGTCTGACGTCATACAGAATAAAACACAGAAAACCAACAAAAGTGCCTTTACACACAGATTAATTTAATCTGGAAGCGATTATTTGTTTTGGATCCATAGTGATGGTCTGAAAGGCGTGCCCTCCTTACGCTGCTCCATTACGTCAGACGTAGCTCCACCCTGACGTTTAAACCTAACGCTCAGCTGCTCTCCTCGCACTTCAGTGAAGCTCCGGTTCAGTAAACTCGGTGACAATATTTCTGTTATAATGTCAGGAGCTTCTGGTCTCTGTCAGATTTTCTTCAGCCCTTCAGGATGTTGGACTTTTATCTTCTTCGTGGTTTTGGTCTGGACGCCTGTTAAAGGTAAACTGCTGCTTTTTTTCCCTCAATGTACGTTAAACTGTTACTAAGCAACCAGGAAGCGTCTTCATTCAAACAGTTGGTTCATTCATTGATTCTCTAAACAGCGAACGATGAATGACTCAGCTGTTTTTAGACCGTCTGTCCGCCTCTGTTTTATTTTTAAGTAATTTATTTGCGTCTTTGTTTTCCTCTGACCTCATTCTACTGTTTATACTGATATTAATAAACATAAAACTCAGAGTTCGTCTAAACTACATCGACCATCATGCACTGCTGCTGACCGTTCAGATTCAGATTTATTAAAATAGTCTTTAAATCTGAATCTAAATTCATAAACTTTGTTAAAGAGATTAAGAAGACTTTTAAAAACGCTATTCACTGATATTAAAACGTATCCGCAGGTTGTCCGATAATAAAGGTTCTGACTTTTATTTGTAAGTGATGCTTTACGTTATTAATGTTTACTATTGATATTCGATACGGTGAGTCAGCATGTACCACAATAATGACTCATCAACTCACATGACCGAAATGTGACATTAATCAGCAATAATGGATTCATATAGAGCTTAGTCATAATGAAAAGTGGGCCTGACATCATGTCTTAAATAAAAATGAAATAATATATCTAATGTTTTTTCATACCAGATTCAATATCATTTAAATTTTTCTTGCTCTCTCTCTCTTTCTTTCCTTTTTTTAAAGAAATTGCAAATGACAGAAAACACCACAATGTATTAGGGTCTGGTTACAAGAATTATTCTCTAATTAGGAGAATATAGATTTAATATTAGCAGAATGAAAATGCAAGTTTTACCAGAACATCTTAAAATTGTGAGTTCTAATAAAATCTCCTAATATTACCATTTTATTTTGGTAATATTAAGATTTCATTTTATTATTTCCACTTTATTGTCATGTGACTTTATTCTCATATTATGACAACTGTATTTTTTAACATTATGTCTTCTTCAGATTTACTGTAATACAAGCTGCAACAAGAGATTTTTCCTTCCAGGATCCATCACAACCTCCAATAACTCCTTCTAGAATCTGAATAAATGAGTTACAACATTAGTTTTCTCTTGGGATCAATAAAGTATTTTTGATTTATTTCTTCATTCTTGTAAAAAAGAGAACAAAAGCTATAAACAGTTCTGGGTGCTGACATCACACTGAACAATGGAAACGTTTGGAGTGAGTTGGTGGGGTTGAAATCCAAATTTTATAAAAATGTAAATGTCAGAACCCAATCACTTTCTTAATTGATAAAATGGATAGAAAACTTTTCACTCAGGGAAAATATCCACATTTAAAGCAAAGTTCTAATGGAGAACAGAATTGATTTAATAATTTAAATGATAAAATAATTAAAATCATCAATTGTTGATTCAGGTGAGAGCAAATAGAGCTTAACGATTCATGGCATCACTGATGGCTATCAGAAACACACAGTGCTTTTTTCCACTTGTTTGCCTTCGTTTGAGTAAAATGATAAATATGACAGATTTTCCTGACAGCTGCTTATGTTACAAACATCCTGGTGGAAACCCGATCCTCCACAGATAGATGGTGTTTTTATCTGTGGTGTTTTCCACTCTTGGGGAAACTACATGGCAATTTGTCACCCAAACACTGAGAAGTTTCAGGGTTTTACTTTAGTTTCATGATCATATTTATGAAAACTAATAAAATTTTCTGTGTGTCTCCAGGTAGCCTCCGTCTGATTGGTTCCTCTCAGCCAATCGTAGCTGCTCCTGGAGATGACGT
>CAEFZX010008315.1:0-33188 GCA_903066825.1 Alfaro cultratus
AAAAAAAAATATATATATATATATATATATATATATATATATATATATATATATATATATATATATATATATATATCAGTTTTAGTGTTATATTATATTATTGTTACATATAACACCACTATCCCATCGTAGAATAACATCACCTCATTAAAAAAATTTTTTAACAGAAGTAACTTTATATGTATGCATATTTATACAGTTGCAAGGTATTTCTGTTGAAATGAGCCTTGAACCTTCTTCTGAGAATGATTCAAATATTATCCCTAATCTCCCTCCCAATGCAATTTGTGAAACCAATCCTAACAAGATGGGGAGGGAAACAAATCTTGACCCTACCATTTTGTTTGATACAAAATAGCAGGCTACATTTAACTGGAAAAAGGTCAAAGAAAATAATGTTTTGTATACTGGGGAAAAAAATTACATCTGAAATCATCTCCTTCAATCTGACTCGCTTTCAAATCAGCTCAACACCCATTGCTGTAAAATCCTGCCCCTATGTGGAGCACAAGGGAAGTGCAGCCAAAGGACCAATTTTCTTGTCCAGGTAATGCAGTATGGATGACGTACAGTATGAATGAATAATATATTAAGAATAGTAAACTACATAATTGAGAAAGTTAATATAGTGGGAAGGTAGAGTCCAAAAAGACTGTCTGAAAACTGAAACTGCAGATGAACGTACACGTCTAACGCAAGTGTGTTAGACTGCTGCTAGAGTAGACTAATGCAGTGACAAAAACAACAGAAAATAAATCGGCTTTGGGCCGCAGTAAAAATTAGACGTAGAAATCTGAAACTGGATAGACATCCACGTGAAAAACATGTTGTTCTTCTAAATTCCATTCAAATATGCAACAACTGCTGGACCTGAAATTTTCCTTCCTCACCACTTTCTTTTCATCAGCTTGTATATCTCTTTAGTTCCTTAACTCAACTCTCCAACTCCTATGCATCCTATCCTTATGCATACCATAATTACTTTGTTGCCTTGATCACATCACCCACCTCACCACAAGCTATTTTGCGCTCTGCTCTCCTCCCTTGTTGTTGTGCTTTTACACGTGCAGAGGTCTTTAAAATAGCCTTTCTAACTACACCGCTCTGCAGTTTTTCTTTTCTAATAAGTAGTTTATTTCAGCTAAGAGCAATAGCATGCATTCACTCCTTTTTACGGATGATGATGTCAGAAAAAATTTAAACCACAATGTTAAGCCATTACAAACCTGTTACATAGATTTGTAGATCAAAGTCTATTTAATATGGGTGTAAGGCTTTTGAAAAGTTAGATTAGAAATGTATTGTTGCTATGGGAACCGCGACATTAAACGTGTCTGTGATGTCACTGTACTAAAAATGTCCGTAGATATAAGAGATGGTGAACAAAATCCGTAGAACTGTCTTTTTATTTTTTATTGCAGACCAGTACTGACACAAAGTTACAAAAATTGCCAAAATTATTTATTAGAAAGGTTTTTAACCTAACAGCAACACTGAATTATTTTGATGAAAGACATCATTTATACATTTATGAGAATACATGACCCAATACTGACTGATACCTTTGGTTTAAAATCCTCTTAAAAACAAATCTTTTTTTTTTTTTTTTTTAATTGATCAAGCAAAATAGTTCTCAGACCTTTTCAAGTATCCTTATCATAACATTGACAGAGACAAAAACGACACATTTCTTATTTATTGGCAATGCATATTTGGTTGACAGGTGCAATTTCATTAAATACTCAGAGTGTACAACTTTCACTTTTCAAGTAGTAAAAATGTACTCTTAAAATTGTTCCCTTAAGTTGGAACCTCAAGTAGGAAAGTCCAATGTTTATCCCAGTATCCTTTAAAATACCTTGGTAAATTAAAGTATAAATTACTCTACAGGAAACTGTAGTAAATAGTTGCATCTTGCAGAGACAAAGTTTCCATAACAACAGTTTATTCAAAGACGTTTGTGTGCGTCCCTATGAGGGAGAAACAGATTTTGAAGGCTCTGCTAAACATGCAGCAAATAAAAGTAAAGAGTGTATATTTACTATAGTAACTGATGCAATAATGTTGTCGCACCAGTGTCAACACATTAGTGCATGTAAGTTTGTTTTGTCAATTATCCCCACAACATTAGTGCTGCCTGTAAAAACTTTGAAGTTGGTTTGAAGGAAACATCTGTTTAGCGAGAGTGACAGAGGCTGCAGCTGGCGTCGGGGGGCAGGTCGCGCCGCTGAATCCTCTCTGGGAGGGAAGGTACCAAGGCTCCAATTAGCAGCGGAGAGGGCCCATGATGATATTTCCATGCGTTTGTGGTCTGGACGCCTCAGTCTGCGTGTGTTATAAAAGGCAAAGCCATAAACATAGAATTAGACAGGACAGGCCCAACATCTCTTACGGTCACAGACTCTCCTTTCCTGTGGCTTCCGAGAGCAACGGTGTGACATAAACACCACCAGCCAACAAACTGTTATTACTGTACACACTGGTTTCATAAAGGGCGACTGATTATTTGTGCTTGTCAGCATGTGGAGTTCATCAGGGTAGCGGCCCAGGCACCACAGCTCTCTGCTGTCCGGTTCTTTTATCCTCAGGCTGAATGGCTGCAGAAGATAGGTGTGGGAGAAACAGAGCCGGTAGCACAGAGAGGGAGAGAGAAACTAAGTGGGTGGAAGTGATTGAACATTGCTTTGTGTAAAATACACACACACACACATGCACGTACACACGCAGACACACACATTAACTCTCACTGAGATTGGCCTGGATTCAATTTGTTGAGTAACAAAAAAAAAAAAAAAAAAAATAAACATGATAGCTTTCTAACCAGCAGGTGGGAGCAGTACACAGTTCCTCAGAATGTTTCTTTCTGAATGATGCTGTTAGAAGCCTGCAATAAAGAACAGATCTGTGATAACCAAGCGATAGGGAAGGTGGAAGAAAATTAAGGCGCTGAAACTAATTTTTGTAAATTTATTTATAAAAATGTACAAAAAAATAATAATTAGTAGGTGGATGTTGAGATGAAAAAGTTTGCAGAAATTTGTAAAACACTAAAATAACCAGAACTTTGGTGAATAGTCTGAACCAATAATAAAGATAATAATAATAAGCTTTTTAAGTTTTAAATTTTTAATAATATATAAAATATATAATGGTTTTGTAGATAAATCTGCATGTTTGTCAGTTGTTATTTTTCACAAGGCTATTTAAGGCTGATAATTTTAATGAGGAGCTTTAATTTCAAGGCGTAGTCAAATAAATTTAAGGTATCTAATAAATATTATTACAGATTATTACAGATGATTTTTTTTTTGTCTTTCCCCCCCCTTGTTTTGGCCAATGAAAATGGTAAGTAAAACATTTACATTCTATTCTATTCTATTCTATTCTATTATTACAAAGTTAATGTTTTTCTTTCAGAGCATTTCTGAGTGTGAACCATTTAACTCACATTAAAATTTATACTATACAGACAGTATAGTATAAATGCGTTTGTTACAGTATAATAGGACAATAGAAAAAAAAACTCAATGTATCAGCAGCCATGATAGAACAAAGCCCAAAATGCACAAATTTAAAATATAAACAAACATTATTCAAACAAATTGAGCAATACATAGAAAATTAAAACTAAATTAAATAAGTGACATAACTTGATCAAGTTGTCATTTAAACTGAATTTTTATATTTGGGCAACAATCCTATGTGGAAGAAAATATGTGCCGGATATGATGCATTTAAAATAACCACAAAATCCAAAAACTACTGCAAACATTACAGCATGTAAAAATGTTGCACATATAAACGTGATTTCTTTTACAGAATCCTATTCATTAATTTATTTTAGAATTAAGACAAAAAGCTCAAACATCAGCCTATTTTTTTCTAATGAAATATTTTAAAAAATATATTAATTTCTTCCCTTTTTTTTAGCCTTCAACCTCCCTTTCAAGAAGCAGAGGCTCCAGGGGGCACCTCCTCTCTCCACCTCTCCCCTCAGCATCCTAACACTCCCTCTGCTGCTGAGCTGCGGTAAAGAGTGGATGGGTCCGAGGAGCACATTGACAGCTCTGGCCCGTGTGTGTGAGCCCGCCTGCATACATGGTGAGCACCCGTTGAGTAGGTGGGTCTGCTGGAAGGGAGTGGGAGAGGTGGGAAAGGGGCAGATGGAACACAGAAGGAAGTTCACCAGCGACACTTCAGAGTGTCAGAAAAGTAGAGAGGGACAGAGAGGGAGGGGATCAGAGTGAGCCGCAGGGGCCGTGAAAGGTAGAGGAGTCAAAACAACACAGGGCGAGGGGGACAGACAGGCAGAAAGGATGGACAGGGTTTATAGCGGGTGGTGGGAGAAAAGTGGCAGAGCTGGGAGATGGAGAGGTGAGAGATGTGTCAGGTAACAGAGGGAGAGGTGAGAGGGATGTGACAAGCAGCGGGTGCTGGAGGAAGGGTGACAGGTAGGGATGGAGGGTGGAGAAGTCAGGACTTGGGGAGAGATAATGATAGCAGGTGGAAGACAGGAGGAGGGAGGAAACATATTTTTGACCTTCAAAATAGTTTGAAGGTAGGATCTGGCACAGAGTCACACGTTCATCCAAAAATCCCTGCAAAAATCATCACATGCAACCTAAGAAAATCAGACCTTATAATACTAAATATATCAATAAGTGGTTTCATGACCCATTTGTAAACTCCCTTTTTTCAGTGAGGAAGAAAAAACCTATTGAAGCAAACAGTCTTCAGTTTTCTTCCCTAGACAGGATAATTTAAAACATATCTTTGTGCATTTTCATTAAATTTGTTAATATTATTTAAAATGTATTTTTAATTAAAATTTCACTCTCACTTTATCCACCATTTTGTTTCCTTATACTTATACTTTATTTTAGTGCTCCACTTATTTGTTTGAATCAGATACATTCATGCCTGCAGCAATTATGCATTTCACTCTCCCTTGGTAGAGTAAATCTGACCTAACACTGCAGGACAACCATACTCCATACAGGACACACACATACACACAAACTATATTTAAAGCTACATCTGTGAAGATGGTTCAATTTTAAGATGAAAAACAATCCATAAAGAAATACCAGACATGTACCCTCATTTAACCGCTCCTCAAAAACAGACAAGAGTCAACGTGATGTCATGCGTTTGTTAAATCCCTATTAAACAAACTTTTGTGTTTGAACATCTGCGACAGTAACTACTGTCATGTTTACTGCATTACTGGATGTTTTAAGTTTAAACCTTCACCCCCACGTCAGAGCACTGGCGCTATTCTGGTCTCTCAATTAAAGAAGGAAAAAATTGCATTTCATATTGCTATGAATACGCTGGAGCTTCTGAGTCAATATGTGGATAAAAGCAAATAAAATCACTCAAAGCTGTGTTTATAAAGCAATATGAAAGCAACATTCACAATGTTTTATAATGGCTAAACTAGAAATAAACTGATGATTAACTCTGTCTCAACAGGGTAAAGGGATCTCCCGGCTTCTGTTGATGTGGAAGTTCTGCTACGCTGCATTATCTCCTGATCAACCAGCACAGTGTTGATTGTTAAGCATCGTCTTGCTTTCCCACGTATGTTTCCAAATGTAATAAAGCTACATTGTATTAAACATCCGCCTCTCTACTCATTTGTATAAATGTGTGTTGAATCAGAAATCTCAGCCCACTTAGTGACCTTGTCTGAACCTAATAGTGCATGCGGTGATGTCATGAGGTGCCTTCTGGCCAGAGATGGGTTGTAAAAATGGTTAAAAAAAACAAACACTGTATTTCTGGTGTCTTGTCTGGAAAGAGGGGGGAAAATGAGGGAGGGGTGTCTGGTTATTCCAAATTCATGCCTATTAAAACTTCATCCCACACAAGGCTGAGACACTGTGGTCGTCTTTGAACCTTTTCGTTTTGCTTCCTAATTAAAACATTGCACACTGCTGAATTTGCTCATATGTGTATGAAAATCATTGTTTACTCTCAGTCCTTCAGTTTTCCAAGTCACTGGCATATTTATCGGTTGTAACAGAGAAACTTAATTTGTTTAAATAACATTTGTAAAGTGAAAGTTACATGCAGTTATCTGAAAATCATTAGGGCACCCTACAGAAGACTGCGAGTTTTTCTAGCACATTTAAACAAGTTAACATTTGATAAACGTAAGTAATATGAATAAACACATTAAAGATTGTATAAAATGTTGTTTAAATTGTAATGAAAAATGCAGTTCCAGGTAAGAAATATATTTGTTAAAATTGTTAATATTGCACAAAGGCATAAAAGATATCTTACACACTATTAAAACATAATTGCTTGGCATTTGGAAGCAGGTCTGGTGTTCTCCTGGCTGTAAAGATGAGAACGAACACCCTTTGTGAGATTTAAAAAGCAGTCTGAAGTCTTCAGATAGATGCTTGTAGTAGCTTTTTAGGTTAGTAAGGAAATTTAACATTTCCAGAATGCTTATCCAGAAGATTGTGAAAAAGTGAACAAAATTCAAAACAACTAACATGCCTATACAGCTTGCGTCCAAACAAGTTCACCTCAAAGTGCAGGAACTACGGCAGACTCTTGCAACCATTAAGATGAAAGCAAATCCCACTGCAATCAGAAGAAAACTCCACAGTTTTAACATTGTTAGATGGTATTCAATGAGAAAAAAGAAGGGCACACTAAAGATATTTAGTGAAATATTTGTTAAATAATGTTCTTTGGTATTTATAATTTGAACACCGGAACAAAGTTTAATATAAACTAAATAGCATTCCCAGAAAAAGAACCTCATAACAACTGTGAAGCGCAGAGGTGGACAGGCTATGGTTTGTGGGTGTTTTGTTGGAGCAGGACCTGGTCAACTCATCATCAGAGAAACTGCGATTTCCTGTATCAATGGATGATTGAGTAAAATACAAGGCCATCAGTAGATTCAAGCTGAAGCATAATCGACCCAAGAGGTTCCAGTAAATCCTCTAAGAACTTGCAGAAAACAAAGCAATGGCTGAATCAAAGCCCCGATCTTGATCTCACTGAGAAGATGTGGGGTGACTTGAAACAGGCTGCAGGGGCAAGACACCTGTTCAGAGATCCCACAGCTGAAAATGAATAGGGTGGCTAATTTGCTCTCAAAGATTGTACTGTATTCAACCATAGGGTATAAGACTAGACTAGGAGTTGGAGTGTCCTAACATTTTCCTCTGTTAGAATACATATATTGCTTCTTTTTCTTTAATTAGTATCTTGAATTAATTCATTGTTTTACAGGCTACCTCACAAACACACACACACACACACACACACACTGATAAGGCCTGGGCTTTGGGCCCCATAAGGAGCAGTCAGTCCCCACAAAGGAGTTGATGTTAGGAAAATGGTCCTTACAATGTTTAACATTGAACATGACAATAAAAGACCACACATAAACACACACACAGGAGTGTGCAGTTATTTTTGAGTAAATATTTGATGTTCTGTAAAGTTTTGGCCTAAACTTTGAGGAAAGTGGTAAACTAGATGGTTTTAGCCACATACTGATGTTGCTTAGGTGAGCTTTTAAAACAGTGTTGCTATGGTTTTCATTTGCAGATCTTAAGTTAGTTTGCATGTTACCTGTTATTTTTAGAACTACCTCTGAATCATTGTAATCATGCATGCTTACATATCTGTTAAACAGGCTATTAAAACCAAATACAGTTCAATGAGTTTAAATGGAATAGATTGCTATTTTAGAGGAGTAATGGTTTCAGTTAAGCCAATAAAGAATTATTTCTTTATTGGCTTTGCAGTGTTCCACATTACTGCTGCTGTAATTGACTACAAACTTTGTTTTATAGCGAATTACAGTTTTTTTGTTTTTAAAGATTAGCATCGCTGTGATTATCTGCATCAACTATCCACTGGCTGTAAATTGCCTCCATTAAATAAGGTCAACATCCTAAGGTTCAATATGAAACATTTATGCATGACAGCTGTAATTTTCAGCTTTTAAAAATCTGTAGGATTGAGAAGTGCCAGCTCAGGCCTTCACAAACACACCCCAAGAGAAAAGTGAAATCTAAAATGAAGCCTTTCAAATACTTCATAAATCTGTCAGTCCTGTATGAAAGGGGCGGGTGGCAATTTGGATTCAGATCGTATCCCTCTCTTTGTCGGAGTCTTTTGAACTCAAGAATGTGGTTTATTCAATGGAGGACATGCGGGAACATGCTCACACTGATGGTTGTACTGGTTTACATTAAAAGGAAACAACAAGTTACAACGTTCTGCAACATCGTCATTACACCACTTTGTACTTAAAGATGTGTTGTGCTACTAAATCACTGCTCAGTAGAAAAAATTCTACTTTTATTTTTGGTTTATGGATAAAAATTGAATTTCCTGCTTTTCCTGGAAAAGGGAAGAAAAATAAATTTGCACGCCTTCAAGTGAAGCTTTAGACAGTAAAATGTTTTTAACCCTTGTGTGCATTGACATTTTTGTTTTCCTGTCTTGAGTTGTTTCAGCAGATCCAGACCAATGGCTCTGTTAATGTAAATTTAGCTGGGTGAGAAAAATGTAGGTTTTTGTGCCAGAATCTGACTGAAAAGCTTCCAACGGAGACAGATAGATTTGCACTTACACCATTCTCAAAACTCACAGCTGTCACAGCAAAGCTGCTGTCACTGTTTTTTTGTTTTATTTCATCAGTGTTGGCATGTCTGGGAAAAGAAAAAAGAACACAAAAAATACAATGTCTAAATGAAGTTATTTGGAGGTATTTTATTCTTTAAGTGACATCTTCATTGTTCTAGAGGCATCAAGACAGAAAGAACTAGATCCCACTCTATTACTTCAAAATCCAGAATGAATTCAAAATTCATTTGTTAAAATTGGTTTAAATACATTGTTTGTTTGTTGATTTTTTTAATGATTGATGTAAGATATTCACAATTTGGAAAGCCAGAAGGAATATATGTGAATGTGTTTGCGTACGTGTGGTTGACCGGTGGCAGTAACTGTGAGGGGTTTTTGGGGGTTTCATTGTAGTGGTGGCTGCAGCTCTGATATGATCAGGAGTGGAGAGACTTAGTGTGTGTCTGTGGGTAGAGATGGCTTCAGTGAACCACCCAAATCACTGAGGTGTGGCACTCTGAGCCCTGTGCGTGCTGCAGAAGCGGGGTGTGGGTTTCTCGTTATCACAGGCAAACGGTAAAACAGGACACACGACGTGGAATGAAAACCACAATGCGTGCATCCAAATTAAACATTCATGCTTTGCACGGGGAAGGACCCTTGTATCAACCAACACAACATACAGGCAAGCTGATGGCTGTTTATTGCCAGTAATTGCTGAATCCAAATATCCAGACAATCTGTTGATGGGTGTGTGTGTGTGTGTGTGTGTGTGTGTGTGTATGATGGTGACTCATGCCAGAACATGCCTGTGTTTCATATTTCTAACTTTTCTAGTCAGTCACGTTCTTTGTGCTGGCAGAAGTGACAGTTTCAACATTGTCACGAGCGCACACACACACAAACACAAATATGCAAACACAACCTACAGGTTTAAAGAAGGCAGGATGCAAACCTGCTGATGTATTCGTTAGACAATAACTGCATTAATTAAGCTAAACACATTTCATCAAGCAAGCATCATATATGATAATAATTTTATCCTGGTATAAATCCAGTTGTTAGGTGAAGGCCTCAGAGGTTTGCTAGAGGATGCTGAGCAAACATCACCAAGAGGACGAAGGAGAATAAAAGGAAGGCGAGGAATAAAGTTGTGAAGATGTTCAATCTAAATCAGCAGCAATCCTGAGAGAAAACCTGTCAGCGGCTGCTGAAGACTTGAGCTTGGGACAGAGATACATCTTCTGGTGGACAAATGACCCTGGACGTACAGCCAGTGCTATACTGAAATGACTTAGATCAAAGAATACTATTGAGTCAGAACGGCCCAGTTAAAGTCCAGATCACAATTCAACTGAGGATATATAAGACTTAAAAATTGATATTCAAAGAACATAATCTCTATTTGATCCAAATGAGCTTAAGATACTTTGCAGAGAAAATAGGGGCATGGTTCAATCCCTAGATGGTTCTACAAAAAACCTGACTCCGGGGCTTGAATATAAATGCAAGACAAAACTTATTAGATTTTTATTTATTGAAAAAATATGAAAAACATGTATCCTTTGTGCTACTTTATGTTTGTCTACCACATGTAATCCCACAAAACTAAATCGATCTGTGTTGTTTTATGGCTTAATGAGTACAAATGCTTTTTGAAGGGCACTAGTTTTCTTTCAATAAAGTCTGTCAGTTTTCTTCTCTTGAAAGACTCTTGAGTCTAAACTCAAGGCTCTCCATTAACTAATGAATGAGTTTTCGTGAACAGAACCAGCATCAAGCTTGATAGTTGTGGTGGACTGCTTTGGGTCAAGAGTTGTTTCTTCGCAAATCTTAAAGTTCACCTGAGCAAATTTTGAACTGTCGATTGTTGGAAAACTGCAGTCTGTTTTTTTTTTATTTTTTTATTTCTATTATTATTTTGAGACCTATTTATTTGAAAGTCGTGGTAGTTTTCTGATCATTGATAAGGAGCAAGGACTGCCTCAATCCTTAAGAGCACTCTTGATTAGAAGAGATAAAAAGGGTTTTCATCATGAAGTAAACAAGTTTATTTTTCTCCTCAATGTTCAAGAGTTATTTGCTTTTTTGAACCTCATTAGTATCTACACTTGCAAGGTCATTTCATATAATATAGGTCTTCTTACTTCGTTCTGTGCTTGAGTAACATTGAAATCAAACAAAGCTTCCTGAGATGCATTCACTGCTTGCACTTGAACCTTGTTTTACACTCAATGAAAGCTGCGTTTTATACACAGTTCATTCATTAGTGGCACTATCCCCTAATGGAATAAAGAAAAGCGGACAAAAAATATTTGTGCATAAAACCTATGAAAGTGCTTGTCAGAAAACTATAAAATGATTTGGATTTACAATCCACAAATGAAGGCTTAAATGGCAAGAAGTAATGGAAGTGAATTACTTTATGAAAACATAATTAAGACAAAGCCATGTTGAGTTGTATAAAAGTCCATCAAAGCTACAGGAAAAGGGAGATGGAGCAAAAACAGATTCTTTCAGAGATCATATTTATCTTTAATATTTTGTACTGTCCATCACTTAATAACGTTTGTTAGGTGACGTTTTTTTCTTTTCTATTAGCTGATAATGTATATGATAAGTATCATAAAATGTGCATTGGAAATCACCTTCTTTCTAAAACTTTCCTGTCTTAGGTTTGTTAGGAATGCCTAAAATATGTATTTTTGCTAAATGTCAGAATGAGACTTATATTTCTCTCCTAGTTTCTTGGATCTTTGACCCATTCTTCCTGACAGAACTGGTGTAACTGAGTCAGTTTGTAGAATCAGATCTGAACACACTTTTTTATGGTAGTGAAATCAAGAATTTGTGATGCTCACTTCAAAACATTGACTTTGTTGTCTTTAAGTCACTTTTAAACATTTTGCTTAGTGCCATTAGTCCCTAGAACGTCCCATTTGCACCAAGTTTCAACTTTCTGACTGATGTGTTTAGATTTTGCTTGATGCCGTCTATTTTCTTATATTCACACATATCTGCGGCAAAGGGGGGAACAAGAAAAACACACACAACATGCCAATGCAACCCCAGTACTTTGCATCTGGGAGGGTGTTCTCTGGCATGCAAGCTTCTACTTTTTCTTTCACATGTAATAATGGTTATTATAGCAAAGTACTTTTCTTTTTGATTCATTACCCCCTCCTCTCCAAGTCCATGTGTTGCCCTCGCTGACAGGTATTTTAGCCCATGTTAGTACAGGGCTCATATGTCATCATCTAGCATCTTGACAAATTCTGGTGTTGAAACACACAATTCACACTAAAACATGTTTGTCTCTGGAGCACAGAACCCATCTCCGTCCTGAACAGTATGATGCCAGCAACTTCCTACTTGCATATAATCATTTGAAAATAAAAATTAGGCCCTGTCATCTATGTAGAAATTGCACCAAGGATGAACTCTGGTCTTCCACAACTTGCCAGCAATCTTTCTGATAGCTTACAAAATACACACACATCTATGAATGTAGATAAAATCCATCCGTATTTGTGGTGCCTTATATCTATAATGATTTGAATTGACCTATCAAAAGCTTACAAAGCCAATGCATCCTCATCCAGGTTTTTCTAAACCATTTAAAGGCATGACAATCTCAATGTCTGTAAAATCTATGAATTAGAAGAAGGTGATAAAAAACCTACAATCATCTCTTTCTCTGGTTATTTGCCTCTTTGTGTACCGTATGTAAATGTGAAATGTTTCACTAGAATTGTACAGTTGTTGAAAGGTATGCCATCTCAAAATAATAACAACCCTAAACAGTTTTTAAAAATGTTAATTACTTTCAATTATTCTAGATTTACTATAGCATTAAGAAAAGCTGGAGAATTATTTTGAGATTTTGTTGTTTTCTCTCTGGGTTTGTGGAGAGTGTTTTTAGTAGCAGCGTCCGGGCGGCTGCAGGCCGAGTGGCTGCTGTGGCCAAAGAGGCAGCCGTCAGGAGTCCTTTTTCATGACCTGTTTGGATGAGTGACTCTGCTGACAAGGCGCCAACTTTTGTGTGCGTGCAAATACACTTCTGCACAGATACGCCCTTGTAGCGTGTGTGTACCCAAACTACATGGAGCGGATACAGACTTGCTGCTGCGTAACATGTGTCCGCATGAGAAAAGGCACATACAGACAATCCAGTGATTAGGCAGATGTATGTGGACATGCAGATGTGGTCGTGCTCGAACGCACACACACATACATGCACACGCAGACACACACACACGCACGGATATAGTATTTATATCTAGGATCATGTCCCTCCCTGATTGTGAGGAGTGCTGTCAGCAGAGCTGACCAATCCAACTCATTCTACAGTTGATTTACTGTCCCACCACCAGTTTACCACTGTGTAATTACCCAACACACACGTACACACGCACGCCTACACGCACACACACACAAACAGGGAGAGTAAAACAGAGAGACGGCAAGACTGTAAAATTGCATCGAGGTTTCTATTTCCATTAGAATTAAAAAATGTTCACAGATATTGGACAGTCACATGATCATGGTGATGATCAACACTTTAATATTCGCTTTAGTTGTATAAGGTGACATATATTTACAACTCTCTTTTTTGCTTTTTTGACTCAAGGGCAAAAATAACAGAAGTCAAACTTTATTTCACAACATATAAAGTTCTAAAAATTTAATTACTTATTGGAGAAATTAAGTTTTATCACTATAACAGCTGTATTCACATAATGTAGAACTTGGCAATTTTTGAAATTGATATATTTAAGCCACGTAACACCCATCATTGCTTACAATTTTTTATCTACAAACACTGAGCTCTTTTTGAAAGAGAGGAAAATTAAAAACATGATTAAAAAATATGAAAAAAATAAATCAATCTGAGTATTTCAGATGTGGAAATATTATGCACTGACATATCTTACTTAAAAATATGTTCCAATCTTTTTTATGTGTAGAGGTACAGTTATTAATTAGACATGCGCCTCCTTGTTCATATTCATCTTCAGAAAAGTGTTTACCAAGGCTGGTCAGATTTATTTTAAGTTATTTAAAAACAAATTTAACTTTAATATCCAATATGATCTAGCGACAAGCTCAGAAAATCACAAGTGGTTCCATGTAAAATTTATCAAAAATATCCAAACTTTCTTTAGTAAATTAAATATTAGCAATATTTAATTTGTAACATATTCAAAAGTTGAATGTGGAGTCAACGGTAAATGGACTGAACTAATGTAGTGCTTTTCCATTTTGTCATAATAACAATTCAAAGCCCTTTACACAATTTGTGTTTTTTTCTGCAACAGCAAAACCATCTGGTGAAAATGAGAACATCCCTCTAAAATGTCGTGCTAAACCATTTGTCCATTTTCTAAGCCCTCCCTAAAAGTTAGTAAAAGGCTTGTTTTTGGTCTGTGGGAGGAAGCTGCCATGCCTTGTAAACACCCACGAAGAAGGACTGATTTTCTTTAGAAATTGTGGTGTTGGAGATAATAATTTTAAATAGCAATGGTATTATCAGTTGGCATAAATCCACATTTTCCTTGCCATTCTCTTTCTCACAAGGAAGTGGTTTTACCTTTGAAAAGTTATCCTAATCTGGGTGTAGTTTCACTTTCAAGTCAAGATTGCCAGTAACTATCTTTGTGCGAACTACCTGAATATTTTAGCAGAAAATCTTACACATACATTTGATGAAAGTGGTAATGATCAACAAGTTCATGATGTTCAGCACCACTTTAACTCTTTAAATATCAAGAGATGCCATTTTACACAAAACATTCATGTAAAACAGTCAATTTTACAAAATCTCTGAACTAATCAAAGTGCAAATTCATAACGAGATCAACCCCAAAAAGGTTATTTGGGTTTACATTATTTATTAATATTTTTTGTTGTTGTTCTTGATTTAGTTTTCTGGCATCTAAAAGATGGATTGCAGTGGAAAACATTGGATCAATCCCCATCTGTCAACAACAGTTTCATTTACACCTGCTCTGTTTGCATAGTATTATATGAGTAGGATTTAGCCCAGACTTAGTTCAGTTATGGATAAATAGTTGGAAAAAGGTCTCTGTGTGATGTGCTGCACATCATCTCCACTAGACCTTCTCTGCTGCAGCATTTTCCTCTGGTGCTCATATAACTTTGCCCTCTTTCTCGCCTGAGCCTGCCCGCCTGCCTGCCCCAGTCCGATTTGTCACTCTCAAACCTGCAATTGTATTCAAGGCCAAATATAGGGGTGGGAATGTTAGGGTGGGCTGTCTATGTGTCACACAACAAAGCTTCACATAAGGGTGTTGCCCTCTGCCTTACATCCTCCCACCTAACCGCCTGGCCTGGCCAAGTTGTTTGTATGGAAACGCATCTGTCTGCGTGTGTATGCGTGCTCGTGTGTGTGTATGTGTGTGTACGGTTGAGTCCAAGCCCTCCCCACACTCCTCACTGCTGGTGAAGCAGACGGATTCCTGCCTCCTCCCTTTTTTTATGCGTTATTTGTGGAGTTTCCCAAAGATTCGTCTCCTGTCACTCCTTCTATATAAACGCGCTGACAGGACAACAGCAGCGACCTGCGGTATGTTTTCTGTCAGTTCCTCTCATCCATTCAGGAGTCACTCTTCCGTCTCAGTTGTACCTTCTCATCTTCTTTAAAACTAAAGCTCTCATTTTCATAAAAAATAAATAAATAAATTAAAGGAATTTTGTTTTCAGATTTAATTTTTTGGATCTATTTGAAACACCCGTTGGGAAACACCATCTTTTTGATTTGTACAAAGTCACAAGCTGTTGTGAGGCAAGAATTGCCATTCCTCTATTATTACACGCTAGAGAAAAAGGGGAGTCTTTAATGTTGAGGCATGGAAAGGAAGATGATTATGGTGTATGTCCGAGGGCATCCCCATTATACGGCCACAGAAACCCCTGCTGAGTCACGTAGGTCAATATCGGATGTGAACGAAAAACACTCAGCGAGACACACAGAGAGATAGTTTATTCATCTCAAAAACACCAATCATGAAGCGTCTCCCATCATTTATCTAATTTAAGGTTCTTCTTTCTTTTTTCACTGCTCGTTCTGTACTGCAAGATCTTGCTGTAATGTCCCAATTACTTTGGCCCAATTTAGCATGGTGTAATATTACATTTCCCTGATGCTATTGACTGAATCATTTTGGTTGTGTTTATCAGGTGTATTCAGATTTAACTGAATTCCATGTTTGTAAAATTGTGCTAGTTTAGATCAGGATGAAACACCTGAAAAATGAATTGTTTAAGCCTTACAGAGCTGTTGGTGGTATTTAAATAAAATCTTGCAGTCTGTGTGACATTTGTAAGCCATATTACCGTCACTTGTCAAGTAATGTGGCAATGGTAAATGGCAATATGGTAATAATTTGTCACTGCAGAGCTTCCTAACTGTTAAATTGGACTAGATTCCTGGAATGCAATGCTTTTACAGTATATAACAGTATTAGAAGAGAAAGAGTAAAGATTGCCCAGAATGCATTGCATTAAATGATGCGGTACTATTTTAACAAAAAACCCTGTTTGATTTTCACTGTTTATTTTTACAGCATTTTTTACAGTATATTATTTTTCATCTCCATCTGCCTTCTGAGCGTGATAACAACTCATTTCTTTTATGCGCTTGGCTTCTAACTCATCCAACAGGTCTCTCCTCTTCCAGTCCACACACTCCTATTTCTTCGCAATGAGACATCAGTGTAATCTTTCTGTTGAGCAGTAAGCCACATGGCGCACCCCATGCTCAGGTGCCCCTCCACCCTTGTGATGGTACTCCTCAAATATGCAGCGTGCATGACGGCGGCTACACCTGCGACTCACTTGCAAATTTCCATACTCCTGAGGCCCCCCCACCCCTCAAAAAAAGCTTTCTGCACTCACACATATTGTACATTTTCAGGTCTGTGACACCGATGAGGGCCAAGGAGGGGGGACTCAGCCAAGGCTGAGGTGCAAGACGCCGCCCGCGTGCTTTAATTTTCACCTCCCCCACCATGATCTTCTGCCACTGGTGACACGAGTGGCCTCCCGCTGCACGTCTGTTTTCTCTTCTCCGGTCTGTCCCTGATGAGTCCTGTCTCCTCACTCAGCTCATTCCCATCTCTGACGTGCATGCCTTACTTTTCTTGGATTTATTGGGGTTTCAAACAAAACCCTTCTTTTCTTCTTGCCGGTGTGCACACACGACGAGACACGATAGGTTTGCATTCAAACGTCAAAGAGTGTAACAAATGAACAGTAAACATTTAAAACACAAAGGAGGGATCTGCTTGTCTAACCCACCTCCGTGTTGAACTCCGCCCAGCTCATCTGCTGGTAAATTAATATTGCAAACATACAATTATTTACCTTTTTTTTTTTTTTTTTAAATCGGATATGTGAAATGATTCAATCGCCTTAATAAGCATTTAGAGTGTTTATGATCATTTGAAGGTATTTCTATTTATCTTTATGCAGGATTGTGCTCAAGTCCACACTTTGTTATTGGAGTGTGTTTTTTTGCATTTTACAAGGATTTTTAACACTGTATGCGTGCGTGTGCATGCGCGTGCGTGCGTGTGTGTGTGTGCATGTGTCTCATCAGCTGATGAGGTGTTTACTAGGCTCTGTCTTTAGCCTGGAGGGAGCCCAAGCACACGCCTGGTCCCAGCCACCACACACTGGAGTAATTGGTCTTTTCACACTGCAAAAGCTTCATTACCTGCACCCCTATTTGCATCGCAGAATGTAATATAGTGCAGAGTTTATGCTCTGAATGCATAAATAGTTATGGTTCAATAGATTTTTAATGCATGCGTAAGGTGTGTGGTGCACAATAAGCAAAGCTACCATGGGATTTTCATGCTGGATTTGTCAATAGGTTTATTTTTGAAGGTTTGGTTTCAAATATACATTTTATGAAAAGAAAGTTACTAAAGTATTTAACAGACAATGTAAAGGGATAATAACAATAATCAGTTATAATACCTACCTTTAAAACTAACTAAAACAATAATGTACCAATGTTATTTACATTTAGCATTATTTTTAATTGCTAATCTAATTATTGTAACAGTGTGAGTTTGGGTACCTTTGGAGCTCTTTAATTTTATTTTTACTTTAGTACTTAAATTAATATTTGTTAGTCTAGCATACACCACGTTAAATCTGATTCCACATTTAATTTAATATGTTTTATTGGATATTTTTAAAACTTAATAACTCTCAAACCAAATTTAAATGTCATATGTTGCAGAAGTATTCACATTATTCACTAGATGTTATGTGTTGAATGAAGACTAAGCAATACATCATTGTGAATTGAAACATGTTTTGATTGTTTATTGCTTTAAGAAGATACTCTTTGTCTTAATTACATCTAGAAGTATTCTGGGCTGCATCATCTGACTTCTGGAGAGTCAAAGTTCCTCCTCACAAAATAGGCGAAACTGAGTCAGATTTGACAAAGGGGATCATTTTCTATTATCGTCGCACACTTTGGGTTGTATTTATGTCTGGACTTTGACTGGGCCGTTCTAGCATATAAAAATGCTTTGATCTAAACCATTAAATTTTAGCTCCACTTATCCTGAACACAGATAATCTCCCACCCCAATTTCAAGTCTATTGCAACTTATCACTGGTTTACTTTCAGGATTGCCCTGTATTTATCTTTAACCTTCATTGTGTGATCTGTCACTTAACTTCCAAATAACATGCACTGCAGTTTCTGGTTGAAACTTGGTAAGTTCAAGGGATAGGAATAGTTCTTTTACTTATGGTTTCTCTAAACATGACTTATGAGATTTTGTCTGTGAATGTATGGAGAAATGCAAAAAAAAACAAACAAAAAAAAAACCCTAATGGTCAAGGAATAAAATTGAGTAAAACAAACACACAAAAAAGTAAATTGAGGTGAAATAGCCAGATAAATTATTATTATTTTTATCACTCTTGAACACATTTTGGATAATTTATTGGGTTTTGTGCAGAAATGTTAATGGCATATATTCCATTAACATTCCAGGGTCAGAATATCTCTGAGAAGGATTTACTTACTATGTAGAACAAAATTAAAGACACTTTCTATGATCAGAAAACACAGAAAAGTCAGTATTTACAGTATTAATAAAGGTTAGCAAGTGATCAATTTTTTCTTAATTATTCTAATAATTTTATTGGTTTCCATTTATCTGTCTTTTTTAAAATCTGCTCCCTATTCATGTCTGCATTCGTTAGACTCCCCAATTTTCCTTGCAGTGCAAACCCTGACCAGAATAGAGAAGTTTAAGATCCATTATTCTTTGCAGAACATTTTTACATGTTAAACCATGTTGCATCAAAGTCATAATGTCTGCTATATGCTCTTGCTGTAGCATCTTCACTGCTACAGCAAGAAGACAATGTCTTTCGCTCAAATTGAACTTTTATTGAGTCATTTCAGCTGGACTGACAATATTGCCCCAACACTTAATGTTAAATGAAGGTAATGCTCAAATATAGATAGTTGATTGTTTTTCAGCTAAATTATTACTAGTGAAGCTGTTTATATTGAATAATCATGCATCTTGTTAATCAGCTCAGCAATCTATAAAGAATATGATTTGTCAGTGTGTCAGTATGACAAAAACACTGCGTTTCGGTTGCTGACAAGCCTTTGAGTTTTTAGTTATGCAAACTTGGTTATAACAGAGGCAATAGTAAGTGAAATCAGAGGGTCTTATTATCCTTCATCATCCTGTCATCTAAAGGAAAGAACAATGTGTTTCTTTTTCAGGACTTCAATTTTATCACTGATTAGTGATTGAATTTTTATTTCTGCCATTAAAATAAAAATTCTTAATTTTGCAAAGATTGTTATTATTATATTGTTTGCCTATACTAGAATATTATTTGCATGTCATTTATAAAAATTTCTATATGCCAGTCCCTCCTTGTTCGTTTCCCACGTTACTTTCTAACATCCTCCTCCCCTGCACTGACATCAAAACTTTCCACAGCAGTAGATCAGTTGACCTCAGAGGTGATGTAGTTGATCTTAAACTGTGTGACACTTCGCACGCAC
This sequence comes from Alfaro cultratus, assembly GCA_903066825.1. Taxonomy (NCBI): domain Eukaryota; kingdom Metazoa; phylum Chordata; class Actinopteri; order Cyprinodontiformes; family Poeciliidae; genus Alfaro; species Alfaro cultratus. The sequence goes on from CAEFZX010008315.1 coordinate 19,688, forward strand.
TTCATAATCTGCATGAAATCTGATTTTGTTTCAATTTATTGAACATTAAAACGCACTTGCAAATGTTCAAACTCTCCCATGCATGAGCTAAAGTTCCTACCTGAAGGAAATGTACTAGAAATTAAAAAAGATACAAATAAAATGGAAGCACAGCGAGTGTCGCTAATGAAACCTGATTAAATTTGCTCCAGCTACGTCTTTCCTCTTCCTGTCGGCTTTTAGCGAACACCTATTGTAAACGCCTGGGCCATACCATTAACAGCCTTCAACCGAGCCTCCTATAAGACAATGGCAGGGACAGCAGTAAGGGCATATGTGAGCGCTAATAGGCAGAGGATGTGAGGGTGAGTGGCCGATGCTATTTCAGTCTGAGGAGGGCTAACAGGCTGGACAGTAAGACAGCTGGAAACAGTAATGGACACGTTCTCCTGGGGTCTGAGGGTGAGGTCAGCGCTCCAAGGCCGAGCCTCTGTTTCTCAGGCGGGCAGGAAAGGCATATTGGGAAGGGAGGGTGGGTGGACGGATGGGTAGATGGATGAGGACATGGAAATATAAAAAAGTGAAGCTGATGAGCATGTGTGAGAGAACCAGCTGCAGCATGAAGAAACACATCCTCATCCTGCAGGACACAAAGGAGGAAGGTTCATCTGCCACACAGGCACTAATCTCTTTTGATTGTTAATTAAAGTAAAATCCACCTTTCACTGTTTATTGTGTGTGGTCCACTTTTAATTTAGTACATGTGTATAAACTTAATAATTTACAGATATAATCTAAGTATAATGCACATTATTTAAAGTATGCTATGTATACATACATACATATTTTTATTTATTTTACAAACATCAGAGGGGAATTGAAAATAAAGGACTGCACTCACGTCTTCGGAGACACAAAATGCACATCAAGCATTTTTTTTTTTTATCTAAACAGGTCATCATATGCATATAGTTCTCATCTTCCCATCAGTGTGTGACTGAGACACAAAAAAACATGTAAAGGCCCACCTCTGAATGCTGTGATATGGTCTACCCACAACTCTGACCCAGAAATTTCCGCCTTTTCACTTCCATCTGCAAAAATGCAAAAGATAGCAAAAGGTTCACTGGCTGTTCTATCAATTTTCTCAGAAAACCCCCCCAAAAAAACCAGGTTATCTGGTGTGTATGAATATTCAATGCGCTTTTTTGTAAATTCTCTGTGGAGATTGAAAATATGATGGCAACGAGGCATTGTTTCTATGTATGCTGTGGTTTCACATCACCTTGTTTAGTTTTAAGTGACATAATTTCAAAAAATGGGCTTTCTGTAATGTTTGTGAGGTATTTAACTTGAATTATAAAATTAAATGAAACGAGACGAAATTAGAGTTTTGCAGAGAAATATGTTTGTCATGCTTTTGCTGCTTCCCAGGATAATAAGAAAACCATTTATCAAAACCGGCAGGACAACATTGATGCTCAGTTTGCCCCTAGTTCATCTCAGTGGAGTTGAAATGTCAGATCCGTGATGAAATAAGGTTTTAAGATATTCAGTCATCAAATTTAATTTAACTTCATTTTATTTTTTTAAATATTATAAATATGATCTTTTCAATCCAAATTACATTTTTGGTTAAAACACAAAATAAAACCATAGAAATAAAATGAAAGTTACAAAAAGTGACTATATTCGGAATGTCATGTGAAAGTTGTGTATGTGTGTGTGTATGTGTATGTGTGTGAGTCAAAAAAATATTTGTATGTGTGAGTTTTTGGTGTTTAATAGGGTAGTGAGAGTCCCAGGAAAGAGCCTGGTGGTCCCAGCGAGGCCTTTTGTGCCGTTGGCCACAGACTGATGCCCAAGGAAGTGAGCTGATTAGGGTTTTTTTCTCCCTCACTAAATAATACAGCACAGAAAACCAGGGGACAGCACTCAGGAGGTGTGTGTGTGTGTGTGTCTGCAAAGTGTACAGAAAAACCTAAAAGAATACTTACAATACAAATAGATGTTTAGTGCAAATTAATATTCAATCAACATTTTTACACCTTAGGAGGCTGCACAACCAGAACAACGCAGTCAAATGTTATTGTCGTGTTATTTGACTTAAGCTTGATTTATTTTCAGCTGATGAAAACTTTTGAATCTGTCACATGAGTACTATCTCAGAAGGTATGAAAAAGCTGTTCAAGAAAAATGGAAGAGTAGAAGCACTGATTTCATGGAATACATAAGGTTTTTTTTATCTTCAGACAACTAAATGTTGATCATTTCTATTGTTTCACATTGAGAATAATTTTAAGAAACTGTGGAATTCTACTAATATTACTACAACTAATCACAACAATAATAATAATACAAAAAAAATAATAATGAATCTAATTATGCTTTTACTTTTAACTAGTTGGTCCATTTTACCCCTTTTAAGACAACATGCCAATTTGTTCTTTTGAAGTTTTGGTTCCTTCATATTCAAAATTGTTTTAAGTATAAAAATTTGATGTTCGAAACCAGATGTTTCATAAAGACTAAATTATAATTAGAAAATGATCATAGAAAATGATGACTTAACATGTTTTTCCATAATTTAAATGTACACTTGAAGTCAGTTACACAAATATGTGTGACTAATTGCAGAAGTTGTCTAGATAATATGACAAAAAATACTGAACACACAAGAAAAATAATACATAGGCTCAAGTAGGTGACTTTGACAGCAACACTCTGAATGCGGCTTTTGAGAAAAAAGCAGCTTGTATGTTCATGTGTAACTTGAACATATACACAATTTGACAATCAGTGTGTCTTGTCTTTAGTAAAAGCCTGTTTTACAGTAACTCCTCTCACACACTACAACTTGGTGTTAGAAATAATCAATGCTCACTGTTAGCAGGAAGGTTAACTGTTGTTCTTATATCTCTTCATACTATAGTTGTAAAAAGTAATTACATTCGACTAAAATGGATATCAGCAGAGCAAAGCTTTGCAAAAACCCAAGATTAGAAATTGTCCACAACAATCTAACATACACATCGTTTCTCACATGGCTACATTGTGGTTTGTTTTCAGTAAAGGAGTGAAAATAGGCTGGGACATATGGACTGCAAGTGGAGGTACAAATTGGATAAGAGCCTCAGGTAACCATAGATGAAATCTTTTTAGATGGTGCTTTTCGTAATTTTTGTACTTTTCATTAAATGCTAGATCAATTTTAAAGAATTTTATCTATTATTAAAATCCATTCATTGAGCTTATGAGATGAAAAGCAGTTCTGTTCACTTAGAAAACAAAATCTGCTGCATTTTCTGTAGCTTTGCTGACCGACTCGTCTGACTTGGTTCACTTTATCTTTCTGATGATTCTCACTGCCTCTGAACAATCAGCACAATTTGTCTGAATGATCTCATTCTCAGAATATACATTTATGCCTGTGGAAATGAAATAATCTTCATTTACTGACATCACTGACAACACTAAGTGTACATTAAAGAAAACAAACAAACAAAAAAAAACACGTCGCTGTCCTGTCATCCTGCTCCCACTCTGGTTAGAGGAAACCAACTATGAAGCAAATCAAAGAACAGAGATTTGTCTCAGTCGCTTCAACTCATGCATTTACGGTATAGCTGACAGCCATGGTGATATTATCAGTGTCCAAAGCCAGTGAGAACACCCACGGTTCTTCTTTGCTTTTTTCTCAGGTTGTTGCTCAAGATTTTGACCCATGATATGAATGACTTTTAACCTCGGTTTCTGCAGGGGAAGTAACGATTTTACTCTGACAGTGATTCTACGAAGTGGGAAGAGATTCAATCAATGTCCAGTTTGGACTTTTTTTCAACAGTAAACATAGTTTTTGCTCTTTAACTTGCAGCTGTTTATTTTTGCAATTAGAGCTGCGTCTCTAATAAATATAGCAGATTTAGTCATATTGTACCTTCTGGTTATTATCTTGAAATCCTTCAAATAGCCAAGACTTGTTTTTATCAGTGGACGTACATAACATTCTTGTCAGTTGATAGATTTGTATTTTTTTTTAATCCGATTACATACTGAGATTTTATCCATTGCAGACTGTAAATAAAAAATAAAAAAACGTGAATTTCAGGAAGAGCAGATATATTTTCATAGATTTTACAACTGCAAGATTCAATATTGGAATTTTGTACAACAGATCAACGCAAAATAGGAAATTATTGAGAAGTGAAAAGAAAATTGGTTTTCAAAACTTTCAGAGATGTGAAAAATGAAAAAAATTAAACAGTTTTAATCAGCCTCCTTTAGTCTGATTCCCTTAAATAAAATCTTTTGCATCCTACAGCCAGATGAATTAACCTAATCAAGCAAATAAAGTTCACCTTGGTGATAAGATTGTATAGACGTTTGTAGAAGAGTTCAGTTCCACAGAGAACTGTTCAATTCAGTATTCATCAATGGAAAAAAGCACCAATGATCCAACAGGGGCATAATGAAAGCATGGATCAAACCTTTGAAGTTAAATGGGAAAAAAAAATTAGTCAAAAAAAAAAAAAGATTGACACGGAAAAAAATTGTTTTTCTAAAGTAAAATTGGAAATGAAATCTAACCTTCATAGCTTTAATGTGTAACTTAAGGAAAGATCAGGAACTCCATAAGTGAGGTCATCTGAAAAAACCTGATATATGAGAAATCAATAACTCTGATGGAGAAAATAAAAATATTCAAGAATAATCTATGGATTTAATGAGGACCACGACTGTCCAAATATTATGCCTGTGGGAATTGTTTTTGAGAAAATTAACTATTAAAGTGGGTCTAGAATTTTACAGAACAGATGAGCCTGAGTCAGAGAGTAAGAGTTCAATAAATTCGCTGGACTCACAAACACTCTGTTAACGCTTTTGCCTTTCTGGGTGGGGGGACAATAATTCACTTCAAAATAGTGATTGTTTGGATAAAATCCTCATAAAATACATTGAAGCTTAAATTGTAATTTTTAGGAAGAAATTTCAGCAAGGTTCTAAAGATGTGACCAAAGTAAATATCTTTGATCGTATCCGCCTCAATGTTTAAATCTCTATTTCACTGTATTGTTCAGACTTCATAGAAACCAAGCAACAATTGGTTTACTTTGGAATTAGGGGCAGACTTTCTCTAATACTGTGATCTCGTTCTTCAGATAGATTGAAAGGTCAAGTCTTACTAACAAATCAACACCAACGAGGCTCCTTGAACACTGTTGCTTTGGCCAAAGGATTTGCTCTGTAAACACTGAGCCACCCTGCTGGGTGTGAGTTTTGTGATTAGCAAGAGCGAACCACCACCACCACCATCTGTCCGACGGCTGAGCTACCTGACCGTCTGAGCGGATGTCTTCGGGCGTCTGAAGTCAATATGTTTGATGGCGGAACGTCTTGTCTGGAAAATTATGGAATTTGATTCATACATTTTCTAAGTCTGGATAAGCATGAAACAAGAAACCAAGTTTGGAAAATCCATCCTTTCCTTCCGTCAGTCCGTCCGTCCGTCCGTCCATCCGTTCATCCACTGATCAAAATGGATGGATTTCTTTGTACAGGTTTCGTCTTTGATTTGGTTTCCTAGAGCAGAGACTTTACCTTTACCACATGTGTGTGTTACATCAGCATGCTAAGCCAAAAAATTAAAATGCAAATGTCAAAGACAATTACGTTACAGGATACTCTGACAGTATGGGGCCATGTGAAAGAACATTTAATGTTTCTGTGAAGAGGCGTTGCGATTGTCCAATAAACACACAGGAATTAAACAAGCTCTGATTCCTCTACAAGGTAGAAAAGGGAGAGTGTGACACGATTTAAATGCAGAAATCTGCTCGCAGACAGTGTCAGTCATGTCAACCACAAGGTTAAATATAATATAGTCTAACAAGCCATACGCTCATGTCCTTTCTCTCATAAAAAAAAACAAAACACCACGTAAAGCTGATAACAAGCCCAGGAGGTGAGTAAACTGTTGAGCGCTCAAGAAACACAGCAGCCATCTGTGATGCAGTTTCCTCTCCACCTCCCCCAGTTCGCAGACGTCTTGCAACACAACTGTAAAACAGTCAGTTTTCCTTCTGTACATGTGAAAATGAGGCCGATCGATTGAGCTGTAGCTGTGCGCAGGGAGATGTTGACGTTGTGCGGCTGAGCCCTAAGCGAGCTGCTGGTAGGTCGTCGGGTCACACACCCACCCACTCCTCATTTCCCATACTGCACTGCTGACATGGCAGAGCTCAGAAGTGTGCTGTGTGCTGCTTTTTGAAAAGGGGATATTTGGGTTTCAGTCGCACCTTCGTTATCTGTAGCTTTATTTATGCAATATAAACGTGCTTATATGGTACACAGGATGGGCAAAAGATGAACATAGTGTAGATTTTTCTTTTTGCAGGGTACAAGACGATGTTTAGGGACAAAGCCTATCTGGTTGTGAGTTTGTGGGTATAGTAAGTGGGTTACCCTTCAGTATTTTGCTATGCACTTGCACAGTTTTTTGTTTGTTTGTTTTAGTTACCATAAGACTTGTGGTGTGTGGTACACACCAGTTCTGCAATACACTAATTTATGCAGTGCGATACCAGCCACTAAATGTGCCAGTATATGTCTGTTGGTATAGATTTTTTTCATACAATTCCCTTGTCTTATAAAGGACATAAATTATGAAGGAAATAATTTATTTCAGCAAATTCTTGTTTTTGTTCTACAATAAGCAGAGATACTATCTGTATTAATACCAAGATGAAAAACAGATTAGATAAAAAGTACCAAAGATGGATACTATATTATCACCTATAGAACTTGGTTTTAATTCTTGGCTTTTTAAAACTGCACATTTTGAATGCAGCAGCTTCCCTGGGATTAAAAATAAACATGAGGTAAAACATTAATCCGCTGCAACCCAAACTAAAAAACCTACAAACCCATTCCAGGAAGTAATCTATGCACTGTTCTGGAGCAATCCCAGTCCTATCCCAGTACCATGCTGGAACTTACTGAGGTTTTGAAAGTGAACCATTCTTTTACAAATGTCTGCAGAAGCAGTCAGCATGTCTGGCTGCTGGATTTTATTCTCATTTCTTGGATCGGAATAGTTAAATTCAGTGATTTTTTTTGTAGGTTTTTAAACCTAAGCTGAAACTAATTCTTTATTTTAGTTTTAAGAGAATAACCTTTTATTATTGCTCATGTTCTACATCATGTTCTTCTTTTAATATCCTCTCCAAATCTGACAGCAACAGAAAGTGTCTGCTATATTGTAGATTATATGTCTAAACCTTTATCACAGCAGTATAATTTCACATTGAACAAAAGCAACTGAAGTATTTTATTTTTGCTTTTATTTTCAGCAACATTTACTAAAATCGGTGTGATGGTCAAGAGGTGTTAATTGCATAATGTAAAGACAGTCAAGATTGAACAATTTGAAAGAGAAATAATTTGTGAATTAATGGCTGATGGGCTTAATTTGAATCTGAGCCTCAAAATTTACTTTGTGCTCCCGTCACTGTTGACAAAGATGCAGATTTTTTCCCGGCACATTTGAAATAAAAAAAAACAAACATTGTATTAAACACATTTAATATAATATACATGCATCTTAACTGTTTTGTAATCCCAAAATGCCTAAAAGAGTAAAAAAATATAAATTGTCACCTCCATTAATACATTATTTGAGAGATTGAATTGCACATTAAACTAGCATTTCTGTCTTCTCTGTAGATCACTATTGAGCTTGTTCAGCGCTTTTGAAGCTAAGGTTTTCAGCATTCTGTCTCCAACATCAGTTCTTTGGTCTGAATGTTTGTATACTTCAGATCTGGACTTCAGTTTTTCTTTGCACAGTCCATATTTCAATGCTTCACAATGGGAAAAAAGCCAGAGGTGAACTTTTTCTGCAGAGGTTATTAAACCCAGAGCCTTTTTGACTTTGATTTGGCTTTATTTTTAGCTCTTAATGCAGTTATATTTGCAGAATGTTACACGAAAGTTTTATAGCAGTACTTCCAAACTCCAATTTTCTTATCAGTTACAAATTGTGTGTGAGGGCAGGCAGGTCGAGCAGGAGAAAGACACTTATTTTTAAATAATGAATAATCGCTTTAAGAGCGCACAGCCAAATTGGTGTGAAAAACTGCTCCTGCCATGTCCCAAAAAAAAGGTTACCAATTTTGTCAATTTTCTCTAGCTGTTTCCAGAGGACAGCTGCAGTGCTAAATAGACATTTATCAGGAATCTGGAAAAAAAAGAAATCAAAAACGCAGAAGCTAGGATGTCAGATCAAGGTCGCTAAGTTGCAGAAAAGTGGAGGCAATTTAGCAAAGTTGTTTTTGTCAATGAAAGAGCTATCCCTGTTCACCAGCTCCTAGTGAACAGAAGACACTGCGCTCATTTTCAGTGTTGTTGTGTGAGTCAGCTCCTCTGTTCTTGTGGATGACTTTTTCTTTTTCGTGGCTGAGTCATCTTTTAATACAAAACGACTGATGGATTATTTATACAGTAATTGAATGAACGGGGTGGTGTTGAAACAAGAATGAACGCTGGACGTGATTTTATTAGGAGCTGTATCACTTCATTTGAATCTGTATGTGAATCTATTTTTGCCAGGATGAAAACAATAAAACCTCCAGGAGCTATTTTATTTTTCTATAATGAGACCTTAAAAATGTGCATAAATTATGTAAAAGTCTGAAAGTTTGAAATAGTTTGCGGAAACAATCGCCTCTGGCAGGGAAAAAGCGCTTGAATAAACATGGTGAATGAGGTTGGTAAAAGGTGAAAACTGGGAGTACAAGGAGAATTAGAAATAGAAAATGGAGTATATAAGTAAAGATGGATGGATAGATGGATAAGGGAGGGTGGGAGTGATGGAGAGAAGCTCAGAAAGAAAAAGAGAAGTGTGAGTTTGGCTCAGTGAGAGCAGCTGTATAGAGGACACTGTGGGTGGAAGTGGTAGAGTCGTGGGTGAGCTCAGAGTTTAACTGCCAACCCTCCCTGGTCTCTCAAACTGCCCGTCACACGCTTTTGCACACGCACACACACGCGCAGTTAACTTACATGCTCCTCTTGCACGCGCACACACACTTCTGTGTGCAGAGTTCCAAGTTGACAACCTGGGAAAACTTTCTGTCGTTTAATGCGTGTCAGACACGAGAGGAATCTACCCCCCGTAATGAGACGTGTGCTTTCCGTCACCCCAGGTGTTCATATTGTTGGAGACAAGTGCGTTGCGATAACAGTTAAGCCCTGTGCCAGTGCATACAAATGGAGGGGCCAAACGCAGTTGTGTACATGAACCGTTTGACATTTTGGACACCATGCCTCAAATGGAGGAATATGAGGCGTGGGCGAGGCGGGGGTTGTGTGTAGTCAATTGCAGGTTTCCTCTGCTTGCAGAAACTTCTGCTGTGATAAATAATGAGAGCAGCAGCAGATGCAGAAATAGTAATACCCTCCCCTGCCTCCACCTCCTTCCTTCCCTTGTCCCTGTGGTCCGCTCCTACGGAGCTCCAGTCCAGCCGTGACTTTTCCAAGTGATCCCCTCCCTTCTGCCTCCTCAGTTATGGTTAGCATGCCGGCTAAATCTGTAGCCGTGCGTCTGTAATTAGGCTTCGTCTGTGCTGGACTAAGTGCTACACACTGGCAGCTGGCAACCCAGAGGAGTGTAAACACACACACACACACGCACAAGCACACATGTGTGCCCGGTGAGAAGCACGAGCGATTGCACGCGCTTTATCTCATGCAAAATAAGTGCATAGAGGGTAAGCGGGGACAACACTTTCACACAGTCCCTGAAAGAAACTGTGGCCTTCACCAAATTGTTTCTTCATGAATTCTGCAGTGCATCAATTGTCTCCTCTTCTGACATTTTCCTTTTATTTCAACCTTTTACATTTGTCTTCTTCCCCTCAACCTCTTTCAGCTGCCTCTCCCCCTACCAAGCCCATCTCGTCCCAGTGCCGTCGAGTATAGAGTGGGCAGGTTGACCTCACAACGATAACAACCAAAGTAGGCATGAGAGCTTTTTACCACCTATACATGTTAGAGCAGAAAAAAAAAGAAAGAAACAAGGGACGTTGCTTCAGCGGTGAGGGGGCTCCAGCTGCAGGCAATATCCACATGAAAAAGCAGAGGGGCAAACACCTGCGGGTGTGCAAAAAATGTCGAGTAAGTAAGATAATACAACATGTTGGTGACAGCTGCACTCTCCTGCAAAAGTATCCACATCCCTTGAACTTGGTCATTTTTTAAATTAATTTTTAGGGAATTTATATGAAAGATTAACACATAAGATAAATATGTGTTGCTGAGGTCAATGTCTGGGTCAAAGGAATTATTCAAAAAACTCCTTACTGTCCTAAAGGCAATAAACAGAAGCACACAGCAATATATTTAGGTAAACACGGTTCAAGTAAAATGAGCTTGAACAAAAACAAGGAATAAAACGTAAACCTATGAACAATTAATTATGATTAATGTCCTGCACTTTTTCTAAAGTGCAAATTAAGAGCAGTAACAAAAGAAGCTAGATCATCTTTGTTTTTGTTTTGCTTTTTGTTTGTTTTTTTAAGAATCTGAGGCCTTCAGCATCTCAGATGTTTAACTTGGTGTTCTGCTTACAGCACAAAGGAAAGTAAACGGTAAAGGATTTTCAAATGTTGTTACAAATGCAAACCTGAAAAGTGTGGCATGCATTTTAATTTTGTCAACATTTTGAAGAACGACTATTTACAGAAACACAACCTAAGGCTTTTTGGGGGCGTGTATTTACCATCTTTGTACATGTAGAGTACTCTTTGACTATTCTACTTTGCAAAACAGCTAAAACAAAAATGATTATTTTCAAAAGGTACATTTAATCAGACAACGAGCCTATTTTGAATGCATAATCTAATTTACTGAATATTACTGTATAACCAGCAAGTTTCAAGTCTTGCCACAGATTCACAATTATATTTGGATCTGGGCTTTGATTGGTCCATTCTATTTTTACTTTGTTGGAAGTCTTTTGAAGGTCTTGTTCCGTCCTCTCATCAACTCTGACCAGCTTCCCTGCTGAAAACAAATCCTGTCTAGATAATGTAGTGATCACCATGTTTTTTAGCAGGGAGGGTGTTTTTTTTGTTGTTTTTTTTGAGGTGATCTTTAGTGTTCGTTTTTCTATACAAAAAGCATTTTGTATGTAGGCCAGATTCTATTTAATAATTCTATTTCTCCTCCGATCAGAACACATTCTCCCACATGTTTGCTGCACCTCTCACTTGACTTGACAATCAACATTAGGTCAGATTTATGGAGTGCACCATTAATAATAATTGTAGCAACATAGTCCCCCACCTGCATCTCCAGGTCTAGCTCCTGTAGAGTTACTATGGGGCTCTTGCCTGGCTCGCTGATTAACTCCCCTTGCTCAGCCTGTCAGTTTAGGTGGCCAGGTAGGTTTATAGATATGCCATACTTTGTCTATCTTAAAACGACGGACTGAGAAATACGTCATTGATATGCTTAAAAACTTGGGGTACTGTTTTGTAACAATTTGAATGTGTTCTATTGCTTTTACTTCACAATCATGTGCTAATCTGTACTGGTCTCTTATAAAACCTCTAATAAAGTACAATAATGTCCAATGTTATACAGTGAGATAAATGTTAGATTAAAGCTCTCAGCTTAATGACAGCCTCGGAAAGTCAAGTGACTTCCACAGTCAAGTCTAAAAGGTTGTTTAAATAAAATGTTTCCTGTCCTCTCACTGATGCATGTTTCTCTCCTTTTCATTGACACCCGTCACTTGTGCTTTTTGTGGTTTTTAACTGCATGCTTGTTTCTGACAAGAGCCTCCAATTCCCTGACGAGATGAAAGGCATCCAGGCCACTCATTTGTGTCAGCGTGTGGTTTTGTCCGCTGCGCCAGGACACTCTCGAGCTCCGCCAGTCCCTGTAGTCACTTCCCCAACCAGCCCGCATATCTTATTTTGGCTGTTCTGAACTGCAAAACCCACAATCCTCCGCTGACCAGAGCCCTCTCCTCTCTGCTGGCCATAATGATAATGTGGATATTGATAGACCAGGGGGATTATTATCATTCACTGAATATAAGTTTTTATTGTCGTGCATTTGACTGACTCTGTCTGGAAAACAGTAAACAAGTTAGTACGAAGGAGCTGAAGCTGTTTCCTCCGTAAATTGAGGTTTCCCCAGAATATTTTAGGTGAAAGAAAAAAAAATGGGTTTATTGATATGACTAAAATACAAGCTCTAAAAATATTCAAAGCAAATATAAAGAAAACATCATAAGGAGCTCTATGAAAAGCTGAATATGTGGGCAGAAGGAGAAAACGGAGTATCGCCAGTGAGCACTTTTCCTTTCAGTGATATGTTCATTTCTCAGTATTTTATCTGAACTGATCAGCAGCCCAGAGCATCAGCCTTCAATACTGTTCTCATTTGTTATCAGAGAAGAAAGAAACAGAGAAAAAAAAAAACACTTCTTGTAAAGCACATAAATAAAACATTTTTAATAAAGGCACTTTTGGCTTTATTTCAGGAGCAGTGGCTAATTAGACAGCTGTGAGCTGGAATCTGACCTCTGATGAACCAGATACATAATATAAACAATATAAAGGAGTTTAGTTGGTTTTTCTTCCATTAGGCTTTAATGTAGGAACATCACTGTGTTGCAGAGTTCCAAAAACCTTTATCCTAATATTACAGATAACATATATAGAAATTGTGTAAAGGATTGCCTGTATGAACAGCAAGACAACATATTTTCTGCCATTTATTAATTTTCTGAGAGGATTGGAGCTGTAAGATGAGATGTATAAGCTGCTCACTCTAAAAAAACAAAGGTATAAAATTGTCAAATGGGAAAAAAAACATGTTTTTAATAAATTCTTCGTCGTATTTTATTCTTTTAATCAATGGTTCACCGTTTTCAATTGGAGTTCTTCTAAAAAGGATATAGTACTATGAAAAGATATTTTACACCTTACAGATTTCTTCTCTTTTTGCTTTTTTGTCACATAAAATGTTTCAGATCATTAAATGCATTTTAATATCGCTCAGTAATAACCTAAAAAGTAAATCCAAAGAGCAAATTTGAAGTGATGAATCAACCTGACTCTATGTGGGAAAAATTACCAGCCCTGTTAACTGGTTGCTGCCATTCTGGGTGGCAACAACTGTAATCAAGCATTTGCAATTGCCAGCAATCAGTTGTTCACTGATGTAATATAAAATGAATTAATGTGGGTGGAAAAAAAATTCATCATGCTTGCATTGTGGGGTTATTTACATGGAAGTTGGTAATTATTTGAATGGAAAAAGCAGGTAGGACGTTATGTGCCACCGGTGATCTTCCTGTGTGAAAAACACACTGAGAATGGAACATGCAAAGAGTTTCTGGTCAGAGGTACTGTGGAAAACAAAGTGGTGTAAAACCCTAAAACATTATGCTGCTTTAACTAAACACTGGTTCTACCACGTTTTACACTGTCTTACTTACTTGACATTTATATAT
>CAEFZX010008318.1:0-31570 GCA_903066825.1 Alfaro cultratus
ACCCAGTTTAACCAGACTGTAACTGGGTTGAACCCAGTTTAACCAGACTGTAACTGGGTTGAACCCAGTTTAACCAGTCTGTAACTGGGTTGAAACCAGTTTAACCAGTCCGTAACTGGGTTGAACCCAGTTTAACCAGACTGTAACTGGGTTGAACCCTGACTGGCTTAACAACAGTCCAACATTGTCCAACAAGATTTTTGCTAAAAGTTGCCATCAGCTAAGGTATGGAGCAACATATATGACAAAAACAAGAAATTAATATGTGTTTCAAAGACCATTCGTTACTTTTTCCCAAACAACAATAATTATCATTTACGTAGGTAACAGTGTTGAAAGGTTGAGCTTGACGATGATGGTCTATGGATAAAAATAATCAAATATAGGCAAGAAACTTTCCTAACACTTAAATCTCTACAGTTTGAGCGGGAAGAGACTTAAGTGATGTCACTTCCTGGGTGCTGAGGAAATTGGACTGAGCCATTATTTATAAAAAGGAGATTAGTTTGTTGTTATAGGGTTAAACAAAACTGGAGCGACATGATTAAAAAGTGCTATTTTATAAATAATTCATGTATTTTTCTCATATTCCTTTTATTTAGGTTAAAGTATACCTAAAATGTTTATATTAGTAGAAATAACTTGCAGTTGCTGGCTATTTTTATTGGTTTTATATTCAGTGAAAACTTAACATTGCTCATTTGGCTGACCTCTACGCTTAAACAACCCAAAAAAAGTTTTCAAAACATCATTTTTAAAATATATTTGCATGTTATATTACCAAGACACACGGATATTTCCATTTCTTGATTTTCAAAAAAAAAAAAAAAAAAAAAAATAGTTTGTATTATATGAAAATCTTTGAGATACAAAATGCACGAATTCAGAGAATGATCCTGATAATACAGTCAATAAACTACAATAAAGGTTAAATTAAAAACTTCCTGATGAATGATTTTCACACTATCAGCCTGCAGAGGCGACTTATCAATGCTAATTAGCAAACAGTGCTAATTAGAAGGTTGGATTGGTAGAATCAGCGCCTGATAGCTCATTGGTTTTATGTTTATTTTGGTTTTTGTAACTCTCCCATGAAGGATATTTCTCTCATTGTCCCTTTTAGAGACGCTTTTAACTGCTTATTAAAGCTCATAAACCGAACGAAACTTTCTTAGTTAAGCTAGCTAATTAGCTAGCACTAGCATAGTTTCCCCTGAAGCTAACGGCTACGACAGCTTCAGGGGAAGCTATGCTAGTGTATAGTTAGCTAGCGCTAGCATAGCTTCCCGTGAAGCTAACGGCTCATTTTCAATTTTTGGAAAAGCGCCACACCCCTCACTACTTCTAGCTGCTTTTTTTGGGGAAAATGAACCTTTTAGTCATATTTTAATGCCTGGTTAAGTTTATTTTGTGGTCAGTTGTTGGTAAAATAAATCTGTTATATCCCTTCATAACACAGATGTTAGGGAAGCAGCGAGGATGTTAATAAGCATGCATAGATCTTTATCTGATATATCAGAGAGCCGTAAAAGAATGAGGAAGAATGGCGCTCAAGGAGAAAATGAGTCATAAGAAGATCCCCTCCTCTCTGCTCTTATTTTTATCAGGGTGGGGGATGGAAACCCTAGGCTGGCTCTCAAGGCCTTAAAATTCACTTAACAATAACTCTGGGTTCTTTTTCAGCAGCAGACGGATCACAAAGCACAATAAAAATCTAGTTTCTCTTCAAATGAATTCCCAGTTTCTTGGCAGTTTGAGTTTCCAGTCAGTCAACAGAGAGGGAAGCTGGTGGAAAGTGGGGGAGGGGATGAGGTATGCGAGGCCGGGTGGCTCAGGAAGGGCTGCTGGGTCGGACAGGGACACGTTTCAATCTGCAGAGGCGCTGAGCGATAATCATATGACCCGTTGTGTTTGACAACAGCCTGGTTTTATTTCAAACATCTTCATGAGTCACTGGGCAAACGCACTGCAAAAACACAACATGTATTTAATGCAAATATCTTATTACACTCCAAATAAAAGAAGACTAACTAAAAAGTAACTTTTCAGCAAGAAATATTCTACCAGTGTAACCAGTGCTTTTTCATGAATATTAAGGAATTATTTACTTAAAACAACCTCCTGTCTCTTGCTTAAAAATAACTTTTCTTATTCTAAGATATTTGCAGAGTTAAATCAACACTGTGCCCAGTCTATTTGGTTCTTTTCCGAATTGAATTAGTATTAATTTAACTCTTCCAGAGTTATTTCAACAAGAGCTGGAGAAATTTTAACACTGGAAATAGTTGCAACTATGCAATCGCTTGTTGATTTAACTTTGCAAAATTTGCTGCGAAACCTATGAAAACATGTTCCTGGTGCTTTTAGAGGCATTTGCTGTGGATATTCAAGGCAAATATTGCAGGAAAACAATTAAAAAGTGGCTAAAAAGCTGCATTTGTTGTTATATATTTTCTTATTAAACGCCATTGCAGACCTGTGAGTCAACCTGCTGTCTCGCTTAGCATTAAATTAGCTTTTTTTAATTTAATAATATGCAATAAGATATCAATTTGATTGTGAATAACAGGATGTGTTTTAGTTTTCAGCGTTTATTCTCCCAGCTCTGAGCGTCACAGTTACATAAGAGGAAGAGGAGAAACGTGGTGAACAAAAAGGGAAGCTGGTCTCGGTTCCCTCGGTTCCCTCTGCCGGGTCGGGATCAGATTCCTGCCGTGTCTGTGGGCTCAAACTCCATTCCTGTTGAAAAACAAACTCTTTTAGTTCTTAAACAAAATCAAGTTTAAAACAGCTGGGAATTAGTTTTTAAAGATGTCAAGTTCTGGTTTACTACAGATGAATCATTTTCAGCATCTGTTGTGTTTACTGTCCAAACTGCTGGGGAATATTTGAATATTTTTGCTTTTTTTGCTGCAAATGTAAAACTGCTGAAGAATTAGCTGAGGCTACATTCAAATGAGTCAGAACTGTAAAATTAGTTTGCTTTTTCCTGCCTCTGAACTCAAAAACAGACCAAACAGAACTACGTCTGCACTTCATCTACAATAAATGTATTTTCTTAATGAATACACTAAATATTAAACTCCAGCTGAGTTTGTATTCTGTTTAATTTACTGGATTATAAAAGTATATAGAAACTTTGTAACTAAAAACAAAATGTTCAACTCGAGGCTGCAATCATAAGGAAGGAGGAAAATAAAAGTCTAAATTCAGAGAAAAAAGTTAAAATTCTAAGAAAAAAAGTTAAAATTCTTGTTTTAAGCTAGTAATTACTTCTTTCTGACGAAAGATTCTTAGTCCCACTGCAGATTATTTAACTTGTAACCTGGGTTACAAGTTAAATAACCCATATACTGGAAAAAATGTTTTGTTATTCGTGAAATAGTATAAAAATGGCACTAGAACTTTTTCATCAATGTTATTAACTTACAACAAGCTCTTATATCTTGAAAAGTTACTTGTAAGTTAGTTTTGTCTTCTTTCAAGCATACTAACATATGCACCATAAAAACTAGACTAAATAACTTGGTAAGGTTTTGTGTTTTTACAGTGTTCAGCAGTAAATTACGTTTTTATCTTCCTGCTTCGGCTTTCTGCACACGCAGCGTTTTGGTTGCCATCACCAGGATTTCCTCTTGGCGGTGAATCATCCTCCCGCTTGTTAATAACTACCCAGGGCCCTAACCTTTATCTGCGTAACCATGGCGACGGCGCGGCGCTCAAAGGGCGCGGCGGCCGCAGCCTGTGGCTCATCCGTGGCGTTTCCCTCTGTAGGCAGGATGGCAGCGCAGCACGCCGAGTTCCAGCGGGCCGGTCAGAACCCGGGTCTGCAGGTGTGGAGGGTGGAGAACTTCGACCTGGTGCCGGTTCCAGAGAACCTGTACGGCGGATTCTACACCGGCGACGCCTACCTGGTCCTCAACACCATCAAGCAGCGATCCGGGAACCTGCAGTACGACCTCCACTTCTGGCTGGGTGAGTATTGGAGAAAAACAAACGTCTCTGCATTTATGTTTAAAAGTCGAGATGTTTTCATTTTTAACGCTGCGACTCTGTTTGACTTGCAAAGCGTGATGATGATGATGATGGCTCTGACTTTGTTCCTCTGGACTCTCCTTAAACCGTTTTGCTGCTTTGCATGTTTCTCCTGAAAACATTTTAATATCTGACAGTTTCTGCACAGAACGGCTCGTCTGCTGGCAGAAACGTCAGTAAACAAGACGGTGGATAAAATGTAAAATCATTGAATAAACAGCTTCGCTTCTTATTATTAGCACACTGTAAAAACACAAAATCTTACCAAGTGTTTTTATCCAGTTTCTTGAGCAAATATCTCAAAATAAAACAAAACTAACAATTAACTTTTCAGCAACACACAGGAGCTTGTTTACGTGAATAATTCATTAATATTGATTAAATAAGGAGATATTATTTCATTTAAAACAATAAATTATTCACATTTTATAAGTGAAATAATCTCCCAAATTATTATTTTTATTTTTAATACAAGAAAAAACAATTAGTATTAATTTTTATAGTATGAAAATTTTGCAATTTTTAAAATATTTAAGAAATTAAATTGTTTAATCAATATTAAAAACTTATTTATGTAAAACAAGTTCTTATAACTTACTGAAAAGTTACTTGTAAGTTAGTTTCCTCTTATTTCTATTGTACTAAGGAATTTTTCCCTTAAAATCTGCACAAAAATACTTGGTAAGATTTTGTGTTTTTACAGTGCAGGAACTGGTGACACATTAAAAGCAGCATTATATTATAAAATAGTAAAAACATAAAACTTCCAGTTCCCTTTTTCTACCTAGAAACATGGAAGCAGTAAAAAGAAATACATTTTATTGGTTTGCTTATTCCAGAAGCAGAATAGTTTATTAATTTGCATAACAAATGTTAGCTTAAGCAATTTTTTTACTGTTTTATCTTAAGCTTACAGTTTCATTATTTGAAGTTAGCTTATCTTTATTGATTCCTTATTGGAACCGAGTGTTGGTAGATGATTAAGAGAGCTGAGTTTGGGTGGTTTTATAGATTTATATTGTTTTATTCAGACTTAGCAACAATTCTGTTTAAATATTTGTGCATTTCCTATGGCTCATTGTAGTTTGACTTCAGGAACAATGTTATTTGCTGCTAATGAGCTGCATTTAACATGTTAAAAATGTATTCCTTTTGTTCAACCAAAGTCCGCTTTGCAAGAAAATAACTTTTTGATTTAGAAATTCCTTTATTTTTAAGAAAATAATTTCTTTATCTTGAAATAAATGTGTTTTAAAAGTACTTATTTGCTTAGAAAAGGAAAAAAAAAGATTATGATTGATTTGTTTTAAATTCACAATACTGTTTGTTTTTGTTTTTAAAAGCTACAACAACTGAGCACTCCCCACCAAATCAATGCAGGAATTGCTGATGCTTGCTTTTAATACAGTTACTTTTAAATGACAATAAACAACTTAATATTCTTCTGAATTGTTATTAAATTGTTATACGTTTCCAAACCAGTAGAAGTTGTTATTCTGGTTCCTAAAGTGGTGGAAATTTGGTTCAAATTGGAATCAGATCTAAAATAACTGGAAATATGGTGCAAATATATGAAAATGAATTAAAGATTTTAGTATTTTATGGCTAGTTTTTTTCATAATTTGTCTAAAACATATACTAGGAGAAATTTTAAAGATTTGCAATGATTTTAATATACGGTTTGCAAAACTACAAAATGGCTTCTTCTTATACGAAAAAATGTTTTGTGTCTTTAAGGATTCACCGCTAAATTTAAAGTCTTTGTATCTTTTGGACTAAGAAGAAATGATATTAATATGTAAAGTGCACTGCTTCTCGTGATGCAGGTGATTTCTGCAGCCAGGATGAGAGCGGCGCGGCGGCCATCTTTACTGTCCAAATGGACGACTTCCTCGGGGGGAAACCGATCCAGTACCGCGAGGTGCAGGGACACGAGTCCAAAACGTTTCTGGGCTACTTCAAATCTGGAATCAAGTACATGGTAGGACGTCAAACTGGGATTATATTATAATCCAGCCTGTTGTGGAAACATTTGACGTTTTAAAATGATAATAACTAAAAGCAGCTTGTTGAAGACTTGATTTATTTGAACTGAAATGTAAAATTTATGTTATTAGCATAATTGTTAGATTATTATTGTCATTTTACATCATTATTTATTAATTTAACTGATGATTGTTGTTATTTACAGTTGTCATTATTACCATTATTATTATAATTATGGGTCAATAAATTTACTTGTCCTTGTATGAAAATCAGTTTGGAATCATTTTGTTTACTGTAATATTCAAATTACAAAAAATATTTTAGTGAAATTATATGTTGTTGTAACTCATATTAGTTTAAATTCCTAAAAGTAAATTATAATTTATTTAATTAAATTAAATAAGTGTTTACGTCTTCCTACTCTTTTGCAAACAGAAAAGTAGTTGCATGGATCCTTTGCATCACAATTCTCTGCTTTAGGGCAAAAAGCTGCTGGCTAACGATGACTAGCATGTTTTTAGCTGTTATGTTGTCAACATAACGTACTAAATATTAAATGTACGCCTGATATACGAAAGAAAAAAGCGTTCGCTGCTTTGGTGAACTTTGACAACTAGATAACTAGGCCAGAAAAATGTTTTAATTAAGAAAAAAATAGCGAGAGTGTACAGTAGCTGAATGATGCTAGCTTGACTATGAAGATCTGAACATGTAGATGTGATGTGGAATTTGGTGTTTCAGTTCAGTTAAAAATAATAAAGAAGTCGACCTAAATACCAACTCTGACAGATCATAAATATAGCAGGTGTTTAAATTAGCTAACCAACTACCGCTGTGTTAGCTGTTAACAGCAGCGGTTGCTAATCTATCACAACGATCACTTATCAATAATCTCAAAATGAACAATAACATTCGAAGGTTCAATATGCACATGTTCTTTTGTTTATGTTTAAAAGCTTGTCTGAAATAAATAAATGTACCTTCCAGAAAGGAGGCGTGGCTTCTGGGTTCAAACACGTCGTGACCAATGAGGTCTCGGTGCAGCGGGTGCTCCAGGTCAAAGGTCGGCGTGTCGTCCGGGCAACGGAGGTGCCAGTCAGCTGGGACAGCTTCAACCAAGGCGACTGCTTCATCTTGGACCTGGGGGATGTGAGTCAGACGGAGAAGATCCTCATTAGTTATGGAACAAAATATCACCTGATTGTCACCAGAAACAAATAAACCAGCTGCTTCTAATTTAATTAGAGAATCTCTGGGGACCAAATGCTCTTCCTCTGATCCCACAGGAGATCTACCAGTGGTGCGGCTCTCAGAGCAACCGCTTCGAGAAGCTCAAGGCTACGCAGGTCGCCAAGGGTATCCGTGACAACGAGCGCAGCGGCAGGGCCCGGGTGTACGTCTGCGACGAGGGAGCGGAGAGGGAGAAGATGACGGAGGTCCGACCACCAAACCCACTGAAGCAAACGACTAAACAAACAAACAGAGATGTTTACTGAAACCGCTGCCTCTGCTCACAGGTTTTAGGGCCCAAACCAGATCTGCCTCCTGGGGCTTCGGATGACATCAAAGCTGATGCTTCAAACAGGAAGCGGGCGAAACTATACAAGGTTAGAGTGTGAATGTGTGAGCAGATGATAGATGGAAGAAAAGAGAATCGAATCAAACCTCGACTTTGTCTGATTACATTTTAAACGGTTCTCAGGATTAGCGACTATCGTCAACATTACAAACAGCTGAGTGTCATCTGCATAGAGGAGAACAATAACCTAAAGCCAAACTTCTCCTTACTGAAAGTTTTACACTTGTTTGACTTCCCCTAGTTTATGTGTGTGAATGTAATAAAACACATTGTCTGGATTTATAGTGTCCTATTAACTGCTTTACAAACATTCTGCACTATTTCAACCATCCAAATTGTTAGGTTCAGGTTTGTCAGCCATTTTGCACTTTGTAAACGTCACCACAAAATCAGGCTATTTGAGTTTTACTATTGGTCACCTGAAAAACGATGAAAAGCCAACTGCAGTGAAAAGTGGACATGTCAAGGGAAAAATGTGTTAAACCGGCTTAAGCAAAGCTATAGCCGCAACAGGAAGTTAGCAGTTAGCCCAAAAGTTTCACAACCAAAGCAGCAAAGCTTGCTGCTACAGGAAGTTAGCATTAGTGCTGCTGCAGATCTAGTCGCTACAGGAAGTTAACATTATTGACATCAACATCAAAATAATGTCCATTTAAACTTAGCTTTAGTGCTAAAGCTCAGTTTACTGCAACAGGAAGCGGTAATCCCAACCAATCCAATTCCAACTCTCCAGATTCTCCTCAGTCCGGGTTGGTGCTGACTTTCGGACAGATCCGTCCTCATTCTGGTTGGTGTTTTACGTCGTACTGGTTGGTACTGGGACATGACTCTTCCTGTTTCACATGTGCCAGGTTTCCAACGCCAGCGGCGGCATGACCATTACTCTGGTGGCGGCGGAGAACCCGTTTGCTCAGAGCGCCCTGGAGTCCGGCGACTGCTTCATCCTGGACCACGGCTCCGATGGCAAGATCTTCGTCTGGAAAGGTCAGCGTAAACTTCTTCACAGGACGTACTTCTCAGAATCACTGAGCTGAACTCAGTGATTCTTTCTCCAGGGAAAGACGCCAACATGGACGAACGAAAGGCGGCGATGAAGGCAGCCGACGAGTTCATCAAGAAGATGGGCTACCCCAAACACACGGAGGTCCAGATCCTGCCAGAGTCGGGCGAGACGCCGCTCTTCAAGCAGTTCTTCAAGAACTGGCGCGACAAAGACCAGATGGAGGGTCTGGGCGTCGCCTACATCGCCAACAGCATCGCCAAGATCGAGAAGGTGGTGTTCGACGCCGCCAGCCTGCACGAGTCGTCGGCCATGGCGGCGCAGCACGGCATGGTGGACGACGGCAGCGGAGAGAAGCAGGTGAGATGGGATTAGTTGATGAGCTCTCAGTTAGCTACAGAGCCCTCTACTGGACGTGGGGGGGATTTTCTTTCCTTCTGCGTTGAATCGCAAAAGTACGATGGAGTATTAGAGCCATGCTATGAAAAAATAAAAAATAAACCAAAAGAATAAAGTCAGAATGTTACGACAATATTTACTTTTACGACAATAAACTTGTTTGAGAATAAAGTCGTACAAGACTGAAGTTAAAATAATATGAGAAGAAAGTCAAAATTACAAGACTTTACGAGAATTACCATATAAGGATAAATTTGAAATAATGTCAGAATAAAGACATAATATTACCAGAATATTCTTAATTCTATCACAATAGACCTGTGCGAGAATAAAGTCGTAAAATTAAGAGAATAAAGTTAAAATACGACAATAAAGATAAAATAATTTGAGAATAAAGTCATATTTCTAGAATAAAGATAAAATACGACGTTAAAGTCGAAATAATGAGAATAAAGTCACAATAGTATGAGGATAAAATCAAAGCAATACAAGAAAAAAGTATCGATATGACTTTATTCTCAGAATGTAATTTATTTTTTCTTGGTCCTAATGTTACTGTTGAGATTTAACACCAAAGAAAATTAAATTCCTCCCACATCCACTAGGGGGCTCCATAATTCTCTCTGCTAACTTTTAGAGTTAAAAGTAAAAGCATTACAGTAACACACAACACTCATTAATCTACAGTATTAAATTCATTGATTTTATTATCGTGAGTTTAGCAGAATATTTCAGGTGGAAATATTTAAGATATTTAAGACAAATACTGATTTAATGGAATCTATTTGTCTGCAACCATGTCAGATCTGGCGCATTGAGGGATCCGATAAGGTGGCGGTGGATCCGTCCACGTATGGACAGTTCTTCGGAGGAGACAGTTACATCATCCTGTACAACTACCGTCATGGAGGACGGCAGGGACACATCATCTACATGTGGTGAGAGGAAGCGTCTGCTTCAACTTAGTTTATTAAGCCTCACAGTGGTCGCCCATATTGGCTTTAACTTTAAATTTATTCCTGTTTCTACCATATTTTTTCCTTCCACAAAACTTTTATTAGTATTATTAAATACAGAAGCGAAAAGCATGAAGCATGTGAAACAAAAACAAAATCTTACCAAGTATTTTGGTTAAGTTTCTAATACAAATATTTTAGTGCGTGTTATATTTCACATGTTGATATAAAGGTAAACAAGTATTTGGTTTGTTAAAAATGTAAATAAAATCTCTCCACACTGTAAAAATCTTACCAATAATGTCTCACTTGCAATGAGACAAAATTAACTTACAAGTAACTTTTTAGCAAAATACAGGAGCTTGTTTAAAGAAAATTATTCCTTAATATTGATGAAAAAGATTTAGTTCCACTTGTAGGTTATTTAATTTGCAACCAGACAATTTTCCCATCTTATAAGTGAAATAATCTGCCACTGGAACTAGAACATTTTATTAATATTAAGGAATTACTTAAAACAAGCTGCTATATCTTCTTGAAAACTTATCTGTAAGTTAGTTTTGTCTCATTTCAAAGAATATTTGGACTAAAAACTAGACCAAAAATATATATTTCTTGCTTTTGTAGTGAATTTTAAACAATTTTCTACCACAGATTCTCCTTCCACTAAACTTTAGATTAATACAGGCCTCTGATGTTTTGTGGTTTTTCAAAGTTATGAAAACTTCCTCACAACTTTCCTGTTTCCAAAATATTTGTTTTTGTTTTCCAGGCAGGGTTCGGACTCCAGTCAGGATGAAATCGGCGCCTGTGCGATCCTCGGCTCCCAGCTGGACGACGAGCTCGGCGGCGGTCCCATCCAGGTGCGACTCGTTGTTGTCATGGCAACTCCCTCTTTTCTCACGCCCATAAACTCTCAGCTCCGTTTCCTCCTGACCTTTCCATCCTTTCATTCCCCGTTCTGTTTTCTTCCGCTGCTTCTTTGCTCGTTGGTTTCTGCCCCGCCTCCTCAGGTTGTTGGTGCTCCTATAACCACTCAGGTATTTCCCTCCCCGCCTGCTTCTCCTCCGCTGATGCTGAACTAACCGTATGACCTTTACTTGTGACCTCACTTTGCATGGAAAACATTTTGTTTATGTTGCTGCAAGAAAACAATCCATTTATGCAGAATCATACAGCGACGACGTACTGAGGACTTTGTGGATCAAAAGTAAAAAAGTTAAACTGTTGAAACAATTAGACAATTTTCTGAGATTAATCTCAAAATTTCTGAGTTGTTTCTAACAAATTTGTAATGTTTTGTTTTTTGTAAAGTTTGTGCGCCTACAGTCATTTTGAAAAGAAATTACACCCTCCTTCTGTTCTATTGAGATCTAAATTTGTTTTAAAATTGAACCTGAAGTGAGCAAGACAAACTAATTTTGCACATCTCCAGTCATTCAACGACTTTAATGTTTATAAAATCACAAGAGAACTCAGTTTAAAAACTAAGTACACCCCTTCTGCTTCCTTAATATGGGAAATAGTAACTAAAGCATCTTTAGGTCTTAGCCGTGAAAGTAGAGATATTTGTCCGCAACGAACAGACCCTGAACGAAGAAAATTACTCACAGCTCATCATGTAGGCACGGTGGTGGCGGTGTGGAGATGAGGGCACGTTGGGGTCACTGAGTCGATCTTGAACTCTTCTGTGCAGTCCAATGTGAGGCCATCAGTCTGGAAGCTAAAGGTTGTCTAAAATGTACTAGTCAAAGTCTGGAGCTCAGTCTGATTAAAAGTTGTTTTTGCTTCACTGCAAAAACAGTGAAGCAACACTGGAAGGAAGAAGAAGACAGAAAATGTTATTTCTGCTGAACAGTGTACTTACTTTCTCACTCACTCAATCAATCAGCTGTTTGTTTTTATACAGGGTGTACTTTCTTTTTAAACCACATAAATAATAAACATTCTACAGACGTTTACATGAACTAGAGCGTTTCCTGGCTTCCTCTTCTACCTGTTCGCTTCGTTCCCTGCTGACTTCGGTGATTTATCCAACAGGAAGTTACATCACCAAGCTTTACGGATGTTTGGTCAAACTGCGCAGCAGACGTGATGAACGTGTGAAACGTCATGTTTCCCGCGTTCATCACGTCTGCTGATCTGATCCGAAGCTCGTCTGTAAATATTGATCTCTGGTGGCTTCGGAATTAACATGATCTGGATTGTTGACTGACAGCTAAAAATAAAGATGGCGGACATGACGAGTCTCCTAACTGCGGTTTGACAGTTTTGCTCTCTGCTGCCATCTGGTGTTTATAATAAAAACTGCAGCATATAACTATGTATTACAGAATGTATTTAAAACGTTCAGCTCTTTTAGTTTTGATGATTTTCAGCAAAAAAAATAAAATTAAATGGGACCTAAAAAAAATATAAACAAGGATTTTAACATAAAAATGTGGCATCATGGCTTGCAGATTGATAGAGAAGGTCACAAAAAACAATTCCTAAATAAGCTGTCTGTTCACACTGTGAAAGCATATTAACTGAAAGTTGAGTGGAAGGAAAAAGTGTGGTAGAAATATGTTTGTAGGCAAGATTCAACTGTGAGTTGTCAATAAACACTCTACAAGAAGGCTGAGTTACTAAATAAGCTGGCTGATCACCAATATGGATACATAGTCATGAAAAGTTTAGTGGAAGGAAAAACTCTTTAAAAACTTGAGATGAACGCTTGGCTTTACTGGCTTTACTAGAAATTAGGTTTTTGTGGCTTACCCTCCATATGGATGGTTCAATGGCTTTCCAGTCAGAAGTTGTAGTTTTTTTAAAAAAGTTTTCCTTCCACTAAACTTTACATCAATGTTCTTGCACCATGGTTAACAGCCAGCTTCCTTAGTGATGATCCATGAGTCTTAGCCTGCTTGTGGAGCATTTTAAGGACAACTCAGAGTGGTTCAGCCATAGTTGTAGCTTGCCTATGTATACTTTTTCCTTCCACTAAACTTTCCACTCAGAATATTTCATACTGCGAACAGGCCAGCTTGTTTAGCAGTGGTATATTGTGGCTTACCTTGTGTGTAGAGGGTGTTTGGAGTCCGTCCAGTCAGAAGTTGCAGATGGTTTTTAAACAGTTTTTCCTTCCTCTAAACTTTTAATCAATAAGCATGTATATTAGTGAACAGCCAGCTTGTTTAGAGATGGTCTATCATGACTTACCCTACATGTGGAGGGTGCCAGTAAGCAGTTGTATTACTTTAATTAGTTTTTCCTTCCACTAAACTTTCCATCAAAATGTTTGAACATGGATTAACAGTGATTGAGTCTCAACCTGCTTGTAGAGAGTTTTAATGACAACTCACATTTCCATTCACATGTTTGCACTCAGCAGTGATTGTGTAGACTATAACATGATTGTATTAATTGATCGTTTTGATGACGTTGATATTGATCAGCATTTGATGAGCCGCTGTGGAGCGTTTGATGTGGATAACTCACAGCTCTGAGCGCTGAGCGTCCCGCCTGGGCCGGCTAACGCTGCTGTCTGTCTGTGCGCCAGGTGAGGGTGGTCCAGGGCAAGGAGCCGGCCCACCTCATGAGCCTGTTCGGCGGCCAGCCCATGGTGGTCTACAAGGGCGGGACGTCCAGGGACGGCGGCCAGTCGGCTCCGGCGGAGACCCGGCTCTTCCAGGTCCGCTCCAACTCTGCGGGGCACACCAGAGCCGTGGAGGTGAGTGGTGATCATCACGTCATTCTGTCTGCTTCTTGTTTATCTATTTGGAGTCGATTTATCCCGTGAAGCGGCCCGGCGCCAGCCTTAACAAGTGTTGCCTGATTAGCCGGAGCAGAGCTGATTCCTCTGCGCCTCAGAGCAGATTAAACGCCGTGCAACGCCACAGGAAGAGGTCTGCTCCGTTATTAACAGACACACTGTAGTTTATTTTCAGGCGCCGTCCTGCTGGCACCATAAACCTTCTGGATCTGTATTAATCCGCTGCTGAAAATAGTCCCCGAACACCATTTGCTCTTGTTTGACTACGAATTGATGCGCTGCAAAAAGACTAAAAGTATTTTTAGTCCAGTTTCTACTGCAAATGTCTAATTGAAATAAGGCAAAACTAACTTACAAGTAACTTTTTAACAACATATAATTCTTTAATGTTTATTAAAAATTCAGTTTCACTGGCAGATTATTTCACTTTTTATATGGTAAAAAATTCTTGTTATAATTTAAATAATCTGCCAGTCAAACTAGAACATTTAAGTCAATATTAAGGAACCCCAGTGGGAGGATCTGGGTATTTTAACTCCTTCACTTTTCACTGGTTTGCTCTAAAAACTGAATTTCCGTGGCATTGTTTTAGTACCATCTATCTAATTCTGCAGTGAAACTGATGTGAGCTCATATATTTATGTAAGAAAACAACGACAAAACAGTTTGCGGTGTGATTTTGTCTCATATGCGTCTGACTCATGTTCCACCGATGTATCTAATTACACTTTAAATAAGACAAAACTAACTTACAAGTAACTTTTCAGCACTAAATAGGAGCTTGATTTAAGCCATTAGTTCCTTAATATTAATATAAAAGTTCTAATTCCACAGTCAGATTACTTATCTAGTATTTATTCATTAATATTAAGGATTTACTGACTTAAAGCGGACCTATTATGCAAAATTCACATTTTGCACATCTTGGATTTCTACTGCTTCTACAAACAGCCTATACTTAAAAAAAATTCACTCTGCTGGTTATTGTTTCATGTTTTTTGGTGTCTGGAAAATGAGCCGTTCAAAAACTTCCTGATTGTTAAGTCCCAACCCAGGGAACTCAGCTGTTACCTAGCAACCCCAGAAGAGTTCCGCCCGTCACCTAGCAACCCAAGCTGAGCTCCAACAAGTTTGGTCAGCTGGTTTTAACCACTGGGTAGGGTTAGGGTTTGTGTTTTCTTTAGCTTGTTAGCCTTCAGCCTCTGTGTTCCTGCAGCTCGACGCCGTTGCTACCAACCTGAACTCCAACGACGTTTTCCTTCTTGTGAGCCCCGACGGTGCCTCCCTGTGGGTGGGAGTGGGCGCCAGCGACACGGAGAAGCAGGGAGCTCAGCAGCTGTGTGGCATCCTGGGAGTGTCGGCGTCCGACGAGCTTTCAGAGGGAGGAGAAACTGGTGAGCACACTGTAAAAACACAAAACCTTACCAAGAAATCGGCGTCAAGCCTCTCGTCAAATATCTTAGTGAAATAAGATAAAACTAACTTAGAAGTTACTTCTCAGCAAGATATAGGGGCTTGTTTTAAGTAAATCATTCCTTAATATTGATTAAATGTGGACAGATTATTCCACTTATACCAGAAATAATTCCTATTTTATAGGTGACATAATCTACCAATGGAACTAGAACTTTTTCATCAATATTAAGGAATTATTCACTTAAATCAAGCTCCTGTTTCATGCTGAAAAGTTACTTGTAAGTTAGTTTTGACTTACTTACCAAAATACTTGGTAAGACATTGTGTTTTTGCAGGGTAAGGCGGTCATTAGCTACAGTAACCGAGGTTTACTGGAAGACAAATGGTTCTTAAAGGGACGATGTGCTATTTTTCCAGATCAGTTCTGGGCCGCTCTGGGCGGGAAGGCGGAGTACCGCACCTCCACCAGACTCAAGGACAAGATGGACACTCACCCGCCGCGACTCTTCGCTTGCTCCAATAAAACCGGGAACTTCATCGTAAGTTCTTCCAAAGAAATGTTAAAACTCCTGACAATGTCCAGAGAAATAAAACTAATTAAGACGGGATTTTAGCTTCGGTTCACCCAACAACAACTGTTCTCCCTCACAGATCGAGGAGGTTCCCGGGGAGCTGACCCAGGATGACCTCGCCACTGATGATGTCATGATCCTCGACACCTGGGAGCAGGTAAACAGCACAACTTCCTGTCTGATGTCAGTTCTGTGCTAATAAGGATGATAACATAACCAAACCAAACCTTTTTCACTTCAGGTGTTTGTTTGGATCGGGAATGAAGCTCAGGAGGAAGAAAAAACTGAAGCCATGGCGTCTGGTGAGAATAAACAGAAAATATTGAAACCTTACAAACAGAAACTAAAGAGTTCACTGTAAAAACACAAAATCTTACTATTTTTAGTCTAGACTGTAGTGCAGATAACTGTTGAAATAAGAAACAACCAGCTTTGTCAGCAAAAACATGAGCTTGTTTTAAGTCAATAATTCCTTAAAATTGGTTTTAAAAAGTTCACGTTCCATTGGTAGGATATTCCATTGGCGCCGTTGCCTAGCAACCCCAGCCACGCCCAGCCCGTCACCTAGCAACCAAGTACTAGTTCCACTGGCAGATTAATTCACTTATAACAAGACATTTTTCCCATGTTATAAATGAACTAGGATTTTTCATCAATATTAAGGAATTGTTGACTTAAAACAAGCTACTATATCTTGCTGAAAAGTTATTTGTAACTCGTAACTAAAGTTTTGTCTATTTTCAAGTATTGATTGAGTCCAAACTTTTTGCCAAAACTGGCTAATTTAAACTACTGGTGGGTCACAAAATTAGTTAAATCAAATTAATATTTTGTTTTACCTGCTCAAAAATAAGACATTTTTTAAAATCTGTATATCATTAACGACTCAAAATCATAAAAAGGGATTCAAACTGTTACCTTTATTAAAACAAAAACCATTTTTAATTTTTTTTTCCATTTTATGTTGGGCTATCACAGGTGTTGAACTCGAGGCCTGGGGGCCAAATCTGGCCCGCTGTAGCTTTATATGTGGCCCTCTTGACTCCAAATTACATCAATACGTCCCTCCAGTTTTTCACTAATCTGCAAAATTCACACAAAATCTAAATTTTTTCTGATTTTTACTGCAATTTTTTCTCAAAATTGGCCAAAAATATGGACAGCTGCCTCAGCCTCAAGTTATAGTCCGTGATCGACATTATTAAAAAGCCACATTTAACGCAAATATTCTAAAAAACCTTTACAAATATTCCTAAATTAGCACCACAAAATCTGTCATTTTGATTGAAAAGATGTTTAATATGTTTAACATTATTTAACTTCAAGAAACACTTACTGAATGCTGATGTTTTACCAGTTTTATTGGTTTCATCAATACATTCCGGCTGAACCGGCCCTTTAGCCAATCAGTTACGATCCTGATGAAAACAGTAAAGATGGCTTCCTGTGCTCCCTCAGCGGTGCGCTACATCGAGACCGACCCGGCCAACAGAGACGCCCGGACCCCCATCGTCAAGATCAAGCAGGGCTTCGAGCCGCCGACGTTCACCGGCTGGTTCCTGGGCTGGGACCACGACTACTGGACCAGCGACCCGCTGGAGCGGGCCATGGCAGAACTGGCTCTGTGAGCGAATCACCGCCATCGTCACTCTTCCTCTTCAAGCATTATGCAACAAGAATGGCTTAGTTTTTTAGCTTCCAGCTCACTTTGTTTTAGTTTTTAGTTTGTTTTCCTGTCCTTAGTGCCACATCAGTGCCTTCGTTTGTATTAGAACCAACAGGAGACATTTTGTTATGCACTTTTAAATTTTTAGCGAAGACTGTTCTAATTTTATATTGAATCCGCAGCTCAGAAGGAAAACAAGCGATGCCTTAATCTCAATTAGTTTAGCGTTTTAAAGGTACAAGACCTGTTTGCTGATTTCTTTCATTTCTGTATTTATTTTGTAACTAGTGCCAGAAACCA
Organism: Alfaro cultratus; assembly: GCA_903066825.1. Lineage (NCBI taxonomy): Eukaryota > Metazoa > Chordata > Actinopteri > Cyprinodontiformes > Poeciliidae > Alfaro > Alfaro cultratus. Next base: position 17,664 of record CAEFZX010008318.1, read on the forward strand.
GACTAATTTAAAATACAAAAATGCAGCTGCTTCTGTTTCAAATAAACCAAATTCAACACATTTCTGTCCTCTCTCATTCACAAACCAGCTCACAAACATTTCTGTTGGTCTTTATTTAAAGTCCTCATAAATATTAAAATTAAAAATCACAGCAAACAAGCTGGTAAAAAATAAGATGCATTAAACTCGAACACAGACTCAGATCTGGTGTTGTGTCAGGAGTTTTTGGCAAAAGCTTTAAATTTATGTTTTTTTTGTTTGTTTTTTCAAAAGTAAACATGTAAAAATTACAACAGCATTTTAGGGCAATTGTAGGTAAAAATTCTTAGACTAAACTCAGAAATTTTTGAGAAAAAAAAACGTAGAAATTTCTGCGTTTCAAAACTCAAAAACTTTCAACTTTTGAAACTCAGATCATTTCTGAAAGTCAAAAATCTTCTAGTAAATTTCCTGTAAATATGTTTTTTTTATTCAGAAATTTCTTTGTTTTGTCTCAAATATTTTCAGGATTTTTGGCAGAAATTTTCTTAAATTAATTTCAAAATTTCCAGGTTTTTCGGTGTAAATTTGCTCCTTTTTTTCCATCTACAACGGCTCCAACCACAGAGTGTAAAGTGTAGTTGGAGGTTTTCCTTCTTCCTGTGATGAAAATGTGATTCCACTCACTTTGCTGCTGCAGCAGCACACATTGATCAGCCAAAACATTATGACCACTGACTGGTGGGAGTGAAACAAAATAAAATGTTCATGTTGTAAATCAGTGTTTCTTTTTCAGATGTCAAACATTTCCAGAAACAATTATATTTTTCAAGCATTTATTAATAACATTTTGGATATTTAACAATAAGATTAACTAAATGTGGTTTTTAATTTAAAATATTAACAGTTAATTTGTAAGGTGGATCAACCAGGGAGAAAATGAACATCCTATGAGTCAGTAAGAAATGGATCTGATTAAAGAACCTGGATCCAGAAACAGCATCAGGATGAACAGTGAGTGAAAGGAAAAACATTTTAGTGAGAAGGATGTTTCATCGATTCAATGAAGAATCCAGGTGAAGCATAGAAGTCGCTACTTTTGATCCCAATCTGCAGTGGTGGTCATAATGTAATGCCTGATCGCAACATGCTACAAACAGTCAAGCTAACATGTTCTACGTTATATTTAATAAGATAAATATAAAGTATTTGGTTTGTAAAAAGTGTAAATATAATCTCCCTACACTGTAAAAACACAAAATCTTACCAAATACATTTGGTCTAGTTTCTACTGCAAATAACTTCCTACATTAGAAATAAGACAAAACTAACTTAAAAGTCACTTTTCGGCAATAAAAAACAACTTGTTATAAGTCAATAATTTTTCAAGCTGATTGTTTCACTAATATCACTGGAACTAGAACTTTTTTCATCAATATTAAGGAATTATTTACTTAAAACAAGCTGCTATTTCTTACTGAAAAGTTACTTGAAAGTTAGTTTTGTCTTCTTTCAAGTGTACTAAGATGTTTGCAGTAGAAACTAGACTAAAATACTGGTAAATATTTTATGTTTTTGTAGTGTGTGGCTCATGTGGTGAAATGCCAGTCAGTGGATGTGTGTCTGTTTATCTTTGATTTAGCAGCAGAAGATTTGGTTTGATGTTTCCTGGATCGTTCAGTTAAAACAATTTAAGGAGTTTTAAAACCCAAACAGCTGCTTTCAGAGGCAAGAGGTCTACCTGACCTGTCTGTGAGTGTGTGTGTGTGTGTGTGTGTGTGGGCGGCGTTCTTCCTCAGCGATTCATCAGGCTGTGCATCATGTCCATCGGCAGCGGGAAGACGATGGTGGAGTTCTTCTCGGCGGCGATGGTATTGAGGGTCTGCAGGTAGCGCAGCTGCAGAGCTGATGGGGCCTCAGAGATCACCAGGGACGCCTCCTTCAGGGCCCGAGACGCGTTCATCTCACCCTCCGCTGCGATCACCTGCAGGAGGAAGAGGAGGAGGGGAAGAGGAGAGCCTTCATCTCCACATAAAACCAAAGATTCAGACAACAGCTAGCAGATTTCCAGAGATAAAACACTAAATCTACGTTTACACTGCAGCCTGAAGTGACCCATATCTGACCTTTTTCTTAGGATACGCTCCACCGTAAGCATCCATGTTTACTTACGTAAACACAGAGCACGTCTTCTTATTATTATTATTTTAGTATGGCGGATCGCAAGCAGCTTCCAGGAGCATACCGCCACCTACTGTACATAAGTGTGTAGCACTAAGCGCTTCTGTTTTTTATGGCTAAACACTGAGCGTCTGGTTACGTGTGACGTTATTGCTCCCTCTACTGCGCATGCGGGATACTTTCAGGTCGTTTACAGTTCAAACTGGAGATCACATCGACCATATTTGGAAGTAAGAACGACCACAGCAAGAAAAACTCATTTGGACTTGAGTCACTTCAGGCTGGAATGTGAAGTAGCCTAACTTAAACCTTCACATTGAGCTTCTCAGCACGACATTATTAAACGCCACATGAAGGGATCATGGACCTTTATCGTATCGTTTATCGTTCATGGTGATAAATCAGTCATCCTGGCTGACAGCGCTCCGCTCCGCCTCACCTTGGCTCTGGCCTCGCGGCTCGCCTCCGCCTCGGCCGCCATGGCTCTCTGGAGCTGCAGAGGCAGCTTCACGTCCTTGATCTCCACGCGCTCCACCTTGATCCCCCAGTCGTCTGTGGCATCGTCCAGAGTGGCCTACAACATTCACAACTTGGCTCAACTTGTCACCGTGTAGCTAATCGTCTTTAAATGCTTTAACTTTTCAAAATGATGTTTGGCACAGTGCTATTAAATTGTACTTTCAGATTTTTTTTGGTGCCAATTGTGTTCCTCTTTTTGCTCTGTTGCCTAAATGTCATACTGAAAATGGCCAGTTAAATGTGTAGTGTGTAAATGCTGCATAGTTCATAGTTCCCACAAGCCTGAACCAGAAGTGGCAGCACGAGGCATAGCAAACACACGGATTTGAGACCGACATAAAGAAAATAGGTGGACACTCTGAACCACTGTTGGAGAGAAAGATACATGAACAAAATGGTTGCTGTCGGAACCGATAACTCTTACTTGAGAATTACAAGTTTCTGGTGACTGGCAGGGTAAATACATTTTATCTGCTTTAGCTAGCAGATAAAAGCCACATTAGCTAAGCTAATTTTGCTAGCTTGGCCGTAAGTACTATAGTAAATACCACTGATATTTATCTTAGTATTACACAGAGGTGGGTAGAGTACTCAAGTAGTTGTAATGTCCTTATATTGTTTATAAGTTAGATGGGAACGAGGCAAGAACTAGCTCTAAGACTGTGGCTTGTTCATTGTTGTCATAGCAACTCCATAGCAACTGCCTACCAAGATGGCTGTCAGTTACAAAGTTCATGGAAGTGTGACGTCACATTGAAACAGAGCTTCATTCCCATACTGTAGATTATTTTAGAGGACGAAAAAAGAGAATTGTAGCCGAGTTAAATCAACAAATCTTCATTTTTCATGAATGGTGGAGGGGTTGTGCAGTCTACCTGCATGCTGTGAGCGATCTCCTCACGGTCAGACAGCAGCTCTGCCAGGTTCTTGGTGCCCAGGACGTTCCTCAGGGTGGTCTGGGCCAGCAGCCGGGTGGCGGCGTCCGCGTTGGTGATGTTAGCAACAACCAGGGTGGCGTTCTGGACCCGGTAGTACACCACGCCGTCAACGCTCACCGTCACCGAGTCTTTGGTCAGAACCTGACAGAACAGGAACGTTTTCAAATAAATTCAACTGAAACGTTTTTTTTCTCTCAACATTTTGACACTAAAATCTGTTTTTATTTGCTTTGTGCTGTTTTAACTTTCTTAGACATTGAATTTAGTTTCCTTATTAGCTCTAAGCCATAATCATTAAAATAATAAATGCTTGAAATATAACACAAGTGTATGAAAAGCGAGTCGTACCTCTTGTGGCGGGATGTCGAAAGTGATAGTACGCATGTCCACATTGATGAAGATGTCAGTGCATGGTATGATGAAGAACAACCCTGTGGTGTTACAAGAACGTAAATAACTTTTACCAGTATAAACACAATAATGAGAAACCCTATAAAGTCAAACTCTGCAGCTGTGCACAGGGACTGATGTTTGAATGCTTTGGCCTCCATGACTGACAACACATTGCCAGGATGGCAATGGAAGCAACTGTTGCTGGACATCTATCTGGGTTGTGAGGCAATTTAAAAAAAATTGGGAAAATTGCAAAATAAAAAGAGTTTCTGAAGAAAATACCAATCAATGAACACAAGTGAATGCTTTTTACATGTTCTTGATTCTTCACAAGAACGCCAAAGCTCAGAGAATGAACCAGTGTTATAATGTCACTTTTAGGACATTTTAAGACCTTTTAATGGTAGCTTGAATTCAATTTAAGACCAAAATACTGTAAATATAGGGATTCATTGAGGGATCATACTGGCTCATATGGGTTGGCAACAGAAGAGAGCCAGTGGCAGAAATGAACGTCGTCCACCATGATAGATTAAAAAAAAGCTACCTAGCTAGCTAGCAAATGCATTTTAGCAGCTAGTTAGGGGTAGCCTCAACAAATGAACAAATTCACCAGTCTGTGATTCAAACTTTTTCTGCACAGAAAAGTCCAGCAAACAAGAAAAACAAAACTAAATACATTAGCTTACTAAAGGCCAATTTACATGTTTTAAAAGTACTTGAGACTTATGTACTCCTTCAAATTTGTTGACTAGCTCCTGTCATCATCCCATCCAATTTTCCTTCCAAGCTCTCAACCAATCAGTCCCTTCTAACATATATTTTTATCTTTGGTGCTAAAAATAAGATAAAGAAAATGAACTATGTGAAAACCGGAGGCGTTTATGTTGGTAAAGAGCCGTTTAAACCAGACTTACCCGGTCCCTTGGCTCCTCCTTTCAGAATGCGCCCAAGGCGAAAGATAATGGCTCGCTCGTACTCGTTCACTATCTGAACAGAGGAAACACAAGGGTACTTTCTGTAGTTTTAGCATGTAAAATAAATAAAAACAAAATAAATACAGTCATGGTAAAAAACAAAACAAAAAGAGAGACGATTATAGAGTTCTAACATGTTTAACGTACAGCTCTGGAAAAAAATAAAGAGAGAAGTCCATTGTGAAAAGGGGAAAGCAAGTGAACTCTGGCGCAGTGCGAAGGCATAAGATGCAAGCGGACCAGAACCGCTCCATAAGCAGGAAGTGAATGGAATTCCCCAGAATTAGGGAATTCTGGGTTAAAATAAAACAAATGTGTGAGTCTAGCGCTAGCAGGAGAAATAGAGAAATGGTTCATGGGCTTTTACTAAACACAAAAGAGAAATCCTACATTTTTGTTTACATTGTGTGAAAAACCATGTTGTGCTCTGTGTCTACTTCATAAGTTTTTGGTGCAGCGCCACCACAGGCGAGGAGGGGAACAGGTTTCCAAATAGTTTGATACGTTTGACTCAGTGTAATGTCAATTTTGGTCCACAATCTACCGGACTAGTCAAATATACGCTAACACCAAAAATGATTACTTAGTTAAATTAGTTTTGTGTTTGCTTTAAAGACATGCCTAACTTAGATTTGATAACCAGCTGACCTTACAGCACATCCATATGGAGAGGGGGAACGTGACCAGCACCAGCAGGAGAGAAAGTCCAACCAGCACCCAGCCGAACATGCCAATGTCAGAGTCTGAGTTCTCGAGAGCTAGGCGAATAAACAACATTGTTCAATTATTTCTTACACTTCCACCTGATATTAGACCAAACTGTTCTTCCTTCCTTTCATTTTTCTTGCAATAATCTGATTTGTTGTAAATACAGCCAACAGTGGCAGGAAAACAGTGACCTCTCATTTCCCTATTAACCTGAATATTTACAGGTCTCTTATTCATGCACAGATATACCTTACCAACTCTTTTTCAAACAGTTTCCTTTTTTAATTATCTCTATAATATCTTTAGTTTATCCTTTAATTTTCTTTCACCAAGTCTTCTTTTCTGATGTGAAGGAGGCGTCTAGCCTAATCAGTGCCATGAGTCTGTTATTGAACAAGACATTTACACATGTACAGGGTGCTGTTAAATATAACTACAAATGATTTTCCCCCCCACCATTGTTTCTGGCGCCCCCGTTAGTCCAGCGCCCATATGACTTTCATAATGTATACCCACATTGTGCGCCAGTAGGCATGTAGTTCCTATGCATCTAACCTCTGCATCGGTTTATTTCTTAGTTGGTAGTATTTTCTTCCAAAGATAATTTTCTTATCTATAATTGAACTGCACAGCTCCATATTTTTGCTAACTGCACTGTATTTTATGTTGCAATTTTGCATTAACTGTACAGTAGGTTATTCTTAATTTTGTTGTATATTTATATTTTTTCTTTTTGTGAATCTACATAAATCGATTTGCTGCTGTTAGACCTGAATTAATCCCCACTGTGGGACAATAAATGATTTTTAATTTTAGTCACCAATACGATCAAAATTGATTACTAGAAACAGCAACCGCCATTAATCATAATCCCATTTACTTTTAATCAGACCATGGCCTGCTCTATGTTAAAATATCTACATATAACTTTTGTAGCTTTTTTTAAGTTTGGCGGCCATCCGCCATTTTGACAGATAACAAGCAAAGACCGTTTCAACTTCTGAGCATCCCGAAGGTCAATAAATCAACCAATATAAGAAAAGATTCACTCAGATTATCATCTCTGGTCACTTTAAATGATTGCTGCTATAAAACACTTAATTTATATAACAAAAACAATAAAAACGTCGCCTTTCTATCTGGGAAAACGACAGGAAGGATGCTAACGGCTGCTACCGTTAGCATCCCGTTGTTTAGCATTGAGCTAACAAGCGAAGCCACTGATTAATTTGACCAAATTTCACATTTTTTAACATGATGTGACGGCGAAACTTTAAAATAAACAGTTTATGTTTGAGAAGGGAGAAAACGTAGCGGCGTACAGTGCGGCTCAGGCTACATCCTGAAAACCGCTAAAACTCCGTTAACGGGGCGATAATATAGCAGCTCAGAAAACGGACCGAGCCTCACCGGACTGGCGCTCTCCTCTTTTGGACTCATTCATCGACACAACCTGGTTGTCCATAACCCAGAAAGCGGGATAAATCCTGGGATAAACGCTTCAATGTGTGCGCCGGGAGAAGCAGCTTCAACGGAAACACCGACTTCGGCCTGGACGTTTCAGTTCAGGCCACGGTGCACCGATACACCTTCACAATTCAGTTTTTAAAATGCATGTATTAAAAAGCATATCGTGATGTCACGATCTTCCACAACAAAACTTCCTGATAATGTTGTTTGTACCTTTCCTCTCTGTATTTATTATTTGTTTCAAATAAACCAAATTTATCATGTTTCTGTCTTCTTTGAACTGAAACAAACCAATCACAAACGTGTCTGTTGATCACATCTTTATTTAAAGTAGTCATGTATATGTTATATATTTAAAATAATAGCAAACATGAAGGTAAAAAAATAAAATGCAAGCAAAAACCTGGAACACAGCCTCAGACCTGGTACTGTGTAAAGGCTTTTTGGCAAATCCTTTAAATGTATATATATTTTTTTTAAACAGTAAACATGTAAAAACTGATAAACAAGTCTAAAAATACAAACTGAAAGTCGACTATCACAGAAAACAGTGCGGGGTTTGACCAGCAGGGGGCAGAAGAGCCCCGGTTGAAGGCTTTCCTTCTTGACTCAGTAAAAAAGAAACAATCATCCAGTTGTCAACAGTAACAACATGCAGCAGCAAAACGTAACAGATACTTTCCACAGTGCTACAACAGCACACACTGATCAGGCAGAACATTATGATCCCTGACAGTTGAAAGTGAAAAAAACTCCTGACTCAAATGTTTGAAAGTGCTGTGAAGGCCTGTTGTAATTCAGATTTTTCTTACTACGATTCTCAACACAAAAGAGCTCAGTTAGAGGCCTAAATATTTAAGAAATCTTAAATTTCACCCAACTTTGTTGCTGACTGAAATTGTACTACTTTAATGGAATTTAAAATGGGTGTGGCCACTGCACCCCATAACCTTAGATTGGCCAACTGGTAAACTGTAGAGATAAGACTTGGTTTATAGGTAGAACCACCCAAAAGGCCCTAAACCAAACAGGAAGTCAGCCATTTTGGATCAAAGGGTAATTTCTGACTTTCCATACATGTTAAACTTTAATGAACTCCTCCTAGGGATTTGGAGGTATTGGCTTCCTACTTGGTCAATTTGTCCTGAAGGTTTTGGGGATTAAAGTTATCAAAAGTTTGGGTTTTTGTGAGCGTCAGAGGGGCAGCGCCAAGCCTCAAAGCTGGCCTTCTCACCAAACATTCTGATACGCTTTAACTTTCACATAGACTCCATTACACCAAAGTTGGTAAGAACGATCCTTCTCAGTTGTCCAATAATCCGATGTGGTCAAACACTGCATCATTTAGGTCCCGCCCCCTCACAACAGGAAGCCATGGTTTTCAGGGAAAGCATCTCCAACCCTCTTGGTCTACTCAACATGATCTAGTCTCAGAGGACAGATAAAAAGTTGCTCTTCCTGGCTTTAAAGCTCTAATAGTTTTTGCTGGAGGGCATTGCCATGGCAGCAAGACGAAGTCAGACATCACGCCGTTGTCATAAGTTTGGCACCAAACTCGCCATGATCGATTCTAATCCACCAACATTTGGTGGGCGTGGCCTAACTCCCCCCAGGATTCACACCAAGTGAAAAGAAAACCACTTCAGCTCAGATAGATGTTTTCTCAATCCACTAAAGCATCCTGGTGGTGTCCTGTGAAAAATGGAAGCTGCTACTTTAGGAAGGCGGTCATAATGTAATGGCTGATCTGTGTATTAACAGCTAAGCCTACGGGATGCATAAACTACCAACAGTCGAGCAAACAGGGATGCATGTTATACGTCACAGGTTAATATAAAAGGTAAACATGTTTGTTTTGTTAAAAATGTAAATAAACTCTCCCCAGCAGACAGAAGGAGAATAAAAACAACAGGTGAGGTTGGCAGTGAGTTAAGGCTTCTGGCTGAAAGGTTTGTAGCCCCTGATTTTGTAAAAGGTAAGAAAACTGAAGGTTAGATCAAATGAAAGGCACCACTGACATATGAACTGTTAAACTCTGGATTTTAATGGCTTATACGAGTCTCTAGTCTATCAGTGAGCATAAATACTTCAGGAACTCTGGGTTGATAGAAAGCTTTTAGTATCTATGTACAAGCATCTGAATCCAGCCTGAAGACTGAAAACGTTTCATCTTATAAATGGATATTTTAGTTTCTATTTCAAGCACACTTGAAATAAGACAAAACTAACTTACAAGCTAGTCAGATATATGAGCTTGTTCTAAGTCAATAATTCCTCAATATTGACTAAAAACTTCTACTTCCACTGGTAGATTATTTCACTTATAACAAGATTTTATTCCCATGTTATAAGTAAAATAATCTGCCAATGGAACTGGACAATTTTTTTTTATCAATATTGAGAAATTATTTACTTAAAACAGGCTCTTATTTCTAGCTGAAAAGTAACTTGAAAGTTGGTTTTGTCCTATATTTACTGTAGAAACTAAACCAAACATACTTGATAATATATTGTGTTTTTACAGTGTGTTTAATGAAAACCTAGTAAAACATTGAGGTTTGAGGATGTGAGGAACAAATGAGGATGAGTGAACAGTTTTGCAAGGCACTGAAAGCGACAAATCAAACAATCACCTGTTTGTTTTTTAACACCAGTTAACGTGGCGCTTTCACAACTATTAAATCCAGTTAAAATATTGGATTTAATAGTTGTGTGAAACGCTGTCAGGGCGGCGTTGGAAATTCAAATTCAAAACTATTTTATTGAACCCAAAGGAAAATTAAATGTTGCTGTAACTCGCATTAATTCAGATTCTTCAGAGAGTTACTGTAGATGTTGGTGATCTGACAGCGAATCTGAAGAAACAGTTGTGATACAATGTAAGGACAGACTGGGAGAGTGTGTGTGTGTGTGTGTGTGTGTGTGTGTGTGGGCGGCGTTCTTCCTCAGCGATTCATTAGGCTGTGCATCATGTCCATCGGCAGCGGGAAGATGATGGTGGAGTTCTTCTCGGCGGCGATGGTGTTGAGGGTCTGCAGGTAGCGCAGCTGCAGAGCTGATGGGGCCTCAGAGATCACCAGGGACGCCTCCTTCAGGGCCCGAGACGCGTTCATCTCACCCTCTGCCGCGATCACCTGCAGGAGGAAGAGGAGGAGGAGGAGAGGAAGAGGAGAGCCTTCATCTCACAGGAACTGAAAAAACCAAAGCTTTCAGAACAACAGATACTGAAAGTCTTGGTTTTATTGTGAACGCCACAGGAGAAGTTTCGGAAAACCGGTTTAGTCTGGAGCGTTTTCAGACCATCATACTGCCAGCGCCGTGTCTGACTGGAGGATAATGTTATGTGTCTCACCGAGATCACGAAGATGATTCTTAGGAAATGATGTGAGATGATCACTTTGTTCTTTTGGGTCAGTTTCTCTCCTTACATTGATCAAAATAATAAAAATAACTTTAATAAACACTAAATATATCTCTGAGTAATGAATCAGTAACATAAATAATATGTCTTTTAATATCATATGAAAAGACAATTAGTATAACCACTTTTGTGGATCAATTTAAGGTATTATTTATATATTTTCTGTCATTGATCTGATTAGAACATCTGCTTTACTATTTATAGAGAATATTTTTACTAAAATTAAATGGATTTCCTGAATCTTATATTAAATCCCAATCCGTTCTTTCCTCAGTAAGGATCTAATTATTGTTTAGCAGGATTAAGATTGATGATGTAACCATTTTGTGAAGACAGATTAAGATCCATTACAGTTTTGAGAGGAAGTGGGCCTGGATCTGGATCAGACATTAAACATGGCGCCTGGCTGACGGCGCTCCGCTCCGCCTCACCTTGGCTCTGGCCTCGCGGCTCGCCTCAGCCTCGGCCGCCATGGCTCTCTGGAGCTGCAGAGGCAGCTTCACGTCCTTGATCTCCACGCGCTCCACCTTGATCCCCCAGTCATCTGTGGCGTCGTCCAGAGTCGACTGGAAGCAGAGAGACGGACACACCCTGTAGTTTCAAACAACATCCAGCAGGTGGAATCCTTCAGAGAAGCCACCTGCCACTACGTTGCATCTTGGGAGGAAATCTCTGGGCTTCTTCCTGGGAAAACTTTGACTGGTCCATCTCACAGCTCAGCAACCCAACAGTCTTTTCTTTGGACTGTCGGAGGAAGCCGGAGACGACCCACAAACTCCATGCAGAAAGATGCCAGGCCGGGGTTTGAACCCAGGACCTCGTATTTATTCTAAAACAAAACTGTTATTCCTCTGGTTTTCTCTCTGAGTGTTCACACAGGAAATGCTCTGACCCACAGGCGGTGGGATTAATCAAACTTAATTTATTAAGCAGTTTTTATACAAACAGAGGCTAAAGGTTAAAACATCCAAACAGACATAAAACGGCCAGAGACGTACACACTAGGAAGCATCAAATACAATTACAAAAAAATTGTTTATATTGACAAGAAAAGCCTTTTACAGAACAGAAGGAAATATACTGAGACTCATTTACACATTAAGACTAAATTCACTGATCTGGTTTCAAGCATTAAACTCCTATAATACTCTGATTTAGAGAATGTAGTTTGGAACCAAACTAAAGTAAAGACAGTTTTAAGCATTTAGCATTTTTTGCATATTTTTGACAGTTCTGTGGCTTTAATGTTACATTTGTGAGAAATTGAGTTGTACTGTAACACTGAGGTAACATTAACTTTTTAGCAAAAGCTAAAGTTGGCTTTCTAAATGGGTTAAATTAATGTTACCCAACTGGATAATAGCATTTAGCCAACATTAGCTTTTTAGATAACACTGACTCAAAAGTTAAAGTAGGAAGAATACAGAAGTGAGTTCAGGGGAAAGATGTGAAGCTGCAGAGGTTACAGACTCTTGAGTCGTGTTTTATAGCAACTTCCTGTAGTTTCAACTGCAATGTAACGTAAAGTATTGCTAATAAAAATGGCATGAGGTCATATTTGTAACTGTAGCTAAGCCATGCTTAAAGTTTAGTATAAAACCAAGCTGCCTTTGGGATTACAGCTAACTGGGTTGACCTTGCTGGTTTGGTTCTGACAGGATGTAGGTGACGGCCTCTTTCTGCAGCCCTGTTGGTCTGAACCTCCCAGCAGGTTTTCTCTATCAGTCTGATCTCAGATCAAAAAGGTTTCAGGAAACTCGGAGCAAAACCTCAACAAACAATCAAGCAAAACCACAAGCAGCATAAAAAGGAGAGCGCACACACAGAGCTGCAGTATAAAAGTGAAACTTTTATACTGCAGCTCTGTGTGGGCGTCCCTGGTGCAGCTTATTGATAAGGAGCTACTTTAAGTTTAACAAATGTGTAAATGCTAAACATTTTTGTTAATGGTGGAGGGGTTGTGCGTTCTACCTGCATGCTGTGAGCGATCTCCTCGCGGTCGGACAGGATCTCCGCCAGGTTCTTGGTGCCCAGGACGTTCCTCAGGGTGGTCTGGGCCAGCAGCCGGGTGGCGGCGTCCGCGTTGGTGATGTTAGCAACAACCAGGGTGGCGTTCTGGACCCGGTAGTACACCACGCCGTCAACGCTCACCGTCACCGAGTCTTTGGTCAGAACCTGACAGAACAGGAACGTTTTCAAATAAATTAAACTGAAATACTGAATCATTTCAGTGATTCAACTCAAAAACAGATTCTCATATATTTAACCGTGAATTACTTCTGTTTCTCATTTTTGATTATAACACCAGACCAATGAAAATGATTTTTAATAAAGAAACGTTTTGTTTCAGGGGGAAGAACTGACATTTATTTATACTGATAAAGCATATTAATGGAAAGTTTAGTGGAAGGAAAAGTGGAGTAGGAAAGGAATGCAGGTTATCACCACTGTGGGCCTTAGATTGAGAAGAACCGCCACACCCAGACATATACTGCTTCACTATTAAACCTGTAACTCTCCCTGTGACTCCTGCACCTTTGATTACAACATGTCTTCATACCACTAAACCTTCCATTAATTGCGTTTTTCTCCTCACTGAGGGCATCGATGCCAGACTGGGGCAGCTGTTACTGTGTCGGTCAAAGCAACATTTTTATACTAAAAATTATTTTTATTTGCTTTGTGTTGCAATTTAGTTCACAATAAAGAAAGTAAATTCAGTTCCTAAGCCATAATCACATAAAAATATCAGTAATCATATTACTGATATGGGTCGTACCTCTTGCGGCGGGATGTCGAAGGTGATGGTTCGCATGTCGACGTTGATGAAGTTGTCGGTGCACGGTAAGATGAAGAACAACCCTGTGGTGTCACAAGAATGTAAAGTTTTACCAAACCATGAAGGCGTTATTGTGTAAACACAATGATGAGAAAACTAATCAGTAAATGTTTGTTGAACCCTACTGGTTGAACTGCGGCGTTGCACAGAGACGGACGTTTGCAACTTTCATTAGCTTGATACACATGTGCATCAAGCTGCACATGTGTACGGCGCCTGAGCATTATGGTGCGTTCACAACAAACGCATCCGATGAACTTTGAATGCAGATGCTTGACATTTTGCTCAACACACAGCGTTTCATCTACATGGAGGAGCGCCAAACGCGTCAGCTCTAGGCGTTGTTTTCCACAGGATGCTCTTGATGCGTCAAACGCTCCAAACGGTTCAAACCGACTGATGCCAGTTTTTACACGATGGCAATCATGGCACTAAATTCAAAGGCATAACAACTTCTGTTCTTGACATCACTTGTTAAAATG